>VWZY01000927.1:217514-244050 GCA_013399075.1 Chloroceryle aenea
CCATTGGGCTTCCTGGCCACAAGGGCACACTGCTGTACCATGGAGAACTTATTGTCCGCCGGGATGCCAAGGTCCCTCTCCATGAGGCTGCTTTCCAGCAGGTCTACCCCTAACCTTACTGGTATATGGTGATGGTCCTTCCCAGATATAGGACTCTACACTTATCCTTGTTGAACTTCATTAGGTTTGCCTTTTGCCCAGTATATGGGCTGGAATCCCTTGGTCAGTTTGGGGTCACCTGCCCTGTCCACTCCTTCCTGCAGGTGCTGCCTTTTGCTTTCTGCACCCCCCAATGTGGTACACCAGATCCAGCAGTGGCCTTGGTCTGCACACCAGCCCTTGGTAGTAACTCTAAACACGGGGTGTTCTCACTGCCAGCAACAGACACTGCCTGTGCAAACAGGCTGCTGACTTCAGACAGTGCAGTTAGTTAGAACTGAGCTGAAGAGTAAAAGCACTGAACACAGTTAGTTCTGTTCTCACTCAAACCAGGACAAGGGTAAATCAGTCTTCTCTTTTGTGTTGCTGTGTGTATAGGTGAACTAAACTAGCTGGCTGATTATCCTTTCTTCCACACATCTGTTTTTCACATTGCTGCTTTAAATAATTGCAGTCGAGTTTGTTTCACTTTTACTGACAAATGCTAATAAATATCTAGAGTCATGCCTGCTGATGGGGTCATCCTGGCAGGAAGTGAAACTGCTGGGTTCTCAGTAGTCTGATTAGTATTGTACTTTCACATTTATAAAGGCCCAGTTAATTTCTAAATCTCATAAAAGACCTATTATCAGACTGGGGCTGTACATGGTGGGGAAAAAACTATTTCAGATATTCATCCCAACAAGAAAGAGGAATCAGTGGATGTTTTGCAACATAACATTATTATCTAGGAATATTTCAAATCCCTGGTTTTATAGCAGAGATAGACAAATCAAAAGCTTACCCAGACAGGTTAATTAGAGAGTAGATGAGAATTAATTAATTACCTTGCATACCAATCACATTGAAAGTCGCATTACAGTCCGAACTTATGTGAAGCCTTGTCTCAGGTGGCCTTCCACCAATAAATTTAATTCAGAAGTATATAAGCCTCTTCATAATTCTGGATCGAAAGGCAAACAATGTTTCATCGAATGGACACAAGACATCAAGTCACTTAAGGGTTCAAGTACACATTGTTATGCTGGAGATGGTGAATCAAATGCTTTTCATTCTTCTGGAGGGTTAGATTAACTTCATGATAAGCCTGTAATGAAGTGCACTTCTCAGGAAGATGGAAATCTGCAATTTGCTCGAGAGAGTGTGGAAGAGCCTGTCTCACAGGAGGTGCATGAGGACTGATATTACAGTTGATCCAAGGCAGCAGGTTAATATTGCAATCAAAGCGTATAAAATGAAATATTTCTAAAGCTGAAATAAATCAATCATTCTAAATAAGCTTAAGCAAAATGATAGATCGTGTTTTTATTCTTCTGCAGTGGCAATATATAAAAAAAAATCTTTATATTTCTCATAACAGTAATTAATGTGAAAACATCTGAACTCTGAACTCTTCTGCTCTTAATTTTTATGCTTTCTCTACTGTAAAAGTACAAAACTTACTGTATTTTCACCTGTCTAATATTCAGTTGTGATGACATGTTGTTTTTAGCAGAGGTTTTTCCCTACCTGAATTGTCAGTAACTCTCGCAGATAGAGTGGTGCGCTGGTCAATTTTTCTCTGGGTGGTTTTAGTTAACAATAGACAACAGGCTGAACACATTTTACACCTGCCTTCTTTTTCTGCTTAGCCTTTTAATGGGACAAAATCTAGAGCAATGAACTAGACGAAGCAACTCTGATGTGTTGACCCCCTTACAAGGTTAAAGATGAAGGTATTCAAGGATCAAACTCTAAGAATTCTAATTTTACTGGAGACAAACACTTTTATTGTAGAATTGAAAATAACATATTTCTTCTGTGGGAATCTTTTTCTTGTTTATAGTTTCAGTTGTGTCTGTAACATATTTTTTTTTTTCCTCCCTTTCTAGGACATCCTTATGTCTTCACTGTTAGTCATCTGTAGTTCTTATTCTACTTTACATTCAGGAAAGGAACTCCTTAAATGTCTTAAGAGATGTATTAACTCATTTTCCATCAGTCGATTCAATGATTCTTCTCCTTATCTTGTGAAAGTGTATCAAATCTGTCTGTTGATTTAATTTTCCTAAGGCATTAGTTGCATTTGATACTTCTCTCCTCTCACACTTTACAGAAGGACTTGAGGGCTCTTGCATTTCTTGCAGCTTAGGTTTCATACTGTCTCTGTCTGGAAAATGCTACTGGAAAGAATTGCAAGCTCTTGTATGGCAGGAATATTAACTGGGAACAGAACAGTGGAGCAAAGTCCAAGTAGTAGCTATTTACTGCTGCTGCTTTTCTGGTGCATGTACTGGTGTCAGTGTTGCTCAGTGGCTCTAACAACAGGGGAGTTTGCAGACGGTGCACTGAAGGAGGAAGCTCAAGTATGCAGATCTGCTAGTCAAAAAGGGGTTGTCTGGTCAGAGGAACCCTGTCAGGTTGGATAAATGGGCTCACGTGACCCTCCTGAAGTTCAGCAAAGTTCTGTGTGATGTCATCCATGTGGGGTGATATAACCCTGTGTAACAAGTAGCAGAGTACTGAATACTGTCTGGGTGGGAAGATGTTTTGCTGTAGGAAAGGACCTGAGTTTGAAATTCAGGGGGAATGTTGTTTGACAGTTGCTTTTCTTAGAACCATAGAATGTTTTAGACTGGAAGGGATCTCTAGAGGTCATCTGGTCCAACCTCTTTCTCCATTCAGTATTCTGCAGTAAAGAAAATAGTCTAGAATTTGGGGTTTATTTCTGCTTTGTATCTGGAAATGCAGGAGAAGAAATACCCTTGTATTTTGAAAGGCCTCTAGACTGATTATTCTGTGTGCAAAATTTGGACCAAGTATGAAAATAAAAGCCATTTACATTCCTTTATATTTTTGATGGGGGACTGAGATGTAGAACACATCCTCTTTTCTTCTCAAATGAGGTTATAAACTGCAGTTATGTCACAAAGCAGTATACATTTTCCAAAGTGTCTTGGGGAAATCCAGTTTGTATATGTTGAAATGAAATTCCGAGAGCTTTAGCTGATATATGCAACTTAATGAGTAGTGGCTAGAAATTAGATTTTGGTTTGCAGTGGAAAATTGCAGTGTTGGCAAATGCTGTGCTTTGAAGCACCAAGTTACGGTTCCATATAATGTAGGTATTCTGAGAATTCAACTTTTACTTTCATTACTTAATAATTTTCTAAGCAGTTTGAAAGAAAAAACAATAATCAAACCTGAAGAGATTTTTCTTTTTTTCTTTCTAAAACCTGATTTTTGTTCCTTAGGAGTTGAAAAATCCATTTTTTTAACTGGAAAATCACTTCATAAAAGTGCTATTGCTATTCATAATGGATTCTTTGATATTAAATGAACATTTGAGGAAAGATTGCTTTTAAGTACATTTTCATGTAGTATACCTCCTAAAAGTTTTTTCCTTGCTCTCCTGTTAATCTAAGTTATAATGTACTCCTAAAGGCCTGAAAAATAAGCTTCCAATTTCCACAATTTTGATGTTTTATCATAATTTTAGTATTAGAGTCAATTTCATTTAAATAAAACTGCCTGTTATTGCACAATGTGGAAGTACATTATCTTCTGTCAATTCTTAATGAAACTGTTAAAAAAAAAATCCTAACTTTTCAAGATGCAGCTGAGTGATTTGGTATCTGCCATGTCCCTGGCTTCATAGGTGGACAATAACTGAAAAGCTTATTTTTAATTGTCTGAAAGTTTATATATATTGGTATTTTGACAAGTATTTAAATAGTAATAAATCCTCTACAAGCATCTAGTGTTCTGTGACAGTCCAAGAGGAGACTCTGTGCTGAAATAGTGTCGTTTTTTCAACAAAAGTTCATTAAAAAAAAAAAAGGTATTTTTATTCTAAATATGTTTAGGATAAATTCCATCATACTGCAGTATGGTGTTACTATGGATGAGAAACTTTGTGGTTTGGCAATTCATGCCATGAATACTGCATAAATGAAGTGAATGAGAGGTGGCAGAAATGGATGTCGACTGATCCAGTTTTATGAACTTAAAAAAAACAACCCCATTTTGTTATTCTGCTCCTGGGAAAAACTCGTACTGAAGGAATATTTTACTTGGGGAGCTGTTCTCTGGCTCTAGCCATATGAATTTTATGCTTTTTAAGAAAGTCTTCACAAGATGATTTTCTATAATCAACTTTGATTCCCCATCACTCTTAACCAGCAGAGGATAAGACCTAAGGATTTTGAAGTGGAGAAGTTTCTTGGTTTAGAAAGAAGGAACTTTACTGTTCCACCATAAGGCGGGGAAGAAAGCAGAGTGAATTATTTTGCCATTTTTTTCATTTATTCTGGAAAGGGAGGAACTTATCTTGATCTCTGGTGACCAAGCTGACATATGAAAGCTGCTGCCTGCCTCAACACAGACCTTGCTTTATATATGTATTCAGAATATCCATTAAATCCATTTCATTACCCTAAGCACATAATAAATATTGCATGTTCTGAACCAGGGATAGGAGATGCTTTAACTCTAGCCTCATAAAACATTTGAGCAAAGTGAGGACTATGAATATTAAGTCTGAGTAATCTGCCTAAAGTGTACCAGACTGTCAGAACCCCTTGGTATAGTTCCCTTACAAACACAAAGTAGACTTCTGAGGAATTCAGGAGTGTGAATTATTTTACTTCTCTCTTAATTTAAAACTACACCTTCTGCTCCAAATCAGCCCTGTTACTCTGATTTCACAGGGCCTGTGTCAATGTGACTGTCTGTGTGTTAACAATTTGGTTCCCTTTCTTCTGCTGCAGTTAGCTGCTAAATGAATACTTTAAAAATATTTCTTGGTTGTTGTTATTTTTTTTTTACACAGTAGGAGATCACATTTTCCAGAAATTAGATGATCTGTATTGTGGTTTGGTGGTTCTAAATCTGGAAACAAATTTAAAAACCTGTGTGAGAAATATTTTTGTGCAGCATCAATTTTAGTAGTTAAAGCTTCATGCAAGCTTTCCTTTTTTCCAACATTGTTCTTGCCATATTAGTCAGGTGTGACTAACATTCCAGCAATGACTTCCAGAGCACTTAATAGGCTGTTATTCTTCGGAAGTGTTTTTGAAACCAGTACCAGATGAGTGACAAGAGGGCACGTAAAATGCTAAGTATATAAACTCTGACTTCTTGAAAGAAACTTTCTCAGTTCCTTAAAAAGTGTTGTGTATGATTGACGCAAATCAAAAAAAGTATCCTGTTGTGAACAAGTAACTGGAGGGGGTTGTGGCTGTATAAGTTTATTAAAGCTCTTCCTCTACCCTTTGCTACAAATATTTGTCCGTGTATTTCTTCACCAGAGAAGTGAGGTCCAGCTTTACAAATATATGAATTTCACCCCTTACCGACTGGATTTTTAAGCTTTTCCTTTGGAAAAAAATGGTTACTGCTGTGATGAATCTTCTAAGCTAAGGCTCAACAACAGGGTGATGTTGTGGCGCTAATGAATCTATTACAGCATGACTGACAAAACAGCTGGCCTTGTGGGGCACAGTATTTGTGAAGTGGGTCACCTTCAAGCAAGAATGGTGTTCTACAGGGATCTGTCCTAGATCTGCTTCTGTTGAGTGTTATTGTTAATGGATTATATGGGTGAAGGGCCAGGCATTTGCCCGTGAAGTACACAGGCAATACAAAATGGGGAGTCTCAAAATTCAAAAATTCTTCTAAAAATGGAGGCACGGTCTTAAATTATCTATGGTGCCATTAAAATGAAAAACTGCAACATAGGATGCATTTCATACTCACAACTAGTTCCAGTGGTACCTGCAAAACAATCTGATCTGCACTTGCTTTTTTGAAATGGTGAATGATTTTATTTTTTATCTTAAAGCTACAAAAAACAAGCTTTTAATAACAGAACTGAAAGAAGGTACATTTTTTAATATGGAGAAACTACTACAACACTCTCACTACAACAGTGTATTTCCTCAGACCGGATTCTGGAAGAAAAACTGTATACTAAGGCATTTTATAAAATATTTTTACTCAAATTGAAAGAAAAGCAATTCAGCTCATTGGGGTGAGAAGGAAAGAAGAGAGATGAAATGCTTAGTAGGCATTTTTACAACTTCGTACATGCTAGTGTCTTGGGCTTGAATGGGCAGAAAATAACTAACCAAGCATATTTTATTTATAACCTCTTCCTAAATCAGTGTAAAATTACAGACTTTTCAGAGGAGCAGCACTGGAGACAAGTAAGAGTATTACCAGAATACCGTGCTTTGCACAAAACGTATCTGGGTAGTCTTGAAACTGCATTCAAAGAGTTCATTTTCAATTAACGTGAATGGAAATTTGTGCTTCATTAATGATATTTTGGGGGAAAACTGGAGCGTGACAAATTAATAAATCTGAGTGTAATGAGTTCTAGGTTTATATGTTACACTAATGGGAAATATAAGAGGAGAGACTGGGTTGTTATTCAAACTTTAGCCCATTTATTTAAACTATGTGTTGTATTCAAGCAAGATAATGCCTCAGAAGATTATAAAGTGCTATTCCAACTGAATTGTTTTCTACCTGTATCGGCCTAAGGTGATTATGAACTTCATTATTGCCATAAATATCTTTGGTATACAAATATAATAACTTGCACTTTTTTATAGAAAAACACAAACACTACATATACTAAAGAAACCTGCTTTTATTTAAAGGAACAAGCCCTCTGCCATCTCGGTACAGCTCATAAAACATTTCTTTCTAGTCACAGGACTTAAGATAGGACACCATAAAACTAATTAGATAAAATAGAAAAATAGGCAGGAAAGATATCATATTCCATTCCCACACAATATTGTAATTCAAGATAAGCACCCAATGCTTTTCACATGTTTCTTACTGGGGTAAAAGAAAAAAAATCCTGTGCTGTAGTAATTATCCATTGATCAGTATATTTTAATTGGCATATTTTTCAAACAGAAAAAGGTGTATGATTGAAATCTAACTCATTTTCTCCTTAGAAGAGTTTTTCCTGTTTCCTGTGAGCAGCTGTATTGATGAATCCTGTCTTGGCTTATTAAAATTGCTGTTTAGGAAACTGGAATGAATATTCTTTTGCACCTTACTAAGAGTACTTTTGTTATTGTTGTTGGGGTTTTTTAAGGAACAAAACCAACAACAACAAAAAACCCAAACAAAAACCAAAAAAAACCCCACCACAACTCAAGTTATGTGGTATTACCAGGAAAAAAAAGCACAATCTAAAAAAAAAAAACAAAAAACAAACCACCAAAAATCTTAGAAATTAGAGACTTTAAAAATAGTTCACTCTGTTAGAAAAGTATTAACTTCAGGTTCTTGTGAGCTTAAGGAACATGGGAAAATGCTTGCTGTATAGGTGTGATGGTTTTTGTACACACATACTTGCAATCTGATTAGACAAATGTGCAACTAGGATAAAATGAACATATTTAATAAACTGCAGTTTAATCTCTCTCATTAGGAGCAATTGCTAAAAGTCTGAATGTGAAGCCAGCATGAAGCAATGATAATTGTGGGGGAGAATACTCGAAGTGGATGGAATAAATACTCCTGGAGGAAACAAGAAAAGAGACTTCAGTGGGAGGTATCTGATATACAGTAACAAAATATATGATGGAAGGGTAATAAAGTCCAGTACAGATGATGTAAGGCATTGTTCTAGGAGTGTTATTTGTTGTTTTAATATTGATGCAGCGGTACAGAAGATGAGAATTTTCTTGATAACAGAGGGGAGATGGGTCTAACCGGTGAGTTGGAACTACAAGAGCCATTGGTAGAAATAAGAAGTGGTTACCTTTTTTGCAATGCATGTTTTATAGTTGCTATTCTAGCCTGTATGAAATTAACAGATGTGGTGAGATAGCAATTCTGCTTGATCTTAGCTTTTTATTTTGAGAGATCATAATTAATTTGAAGAGCATTCAGCTGTATCTGCAAGCTGGAGAAAACTGTGCTAGTTCACTTGGAAATTTAGACTGACTGATTTAACTGTCTTATTCTAGAATTCTTTCTTTTTGCAGGTTTCATTTTTAAAAGTGAAATTAATCTAATCACCTTATTATTTCTGTATGATGAGTAGAACTCTGAAGAGTTCTCCTTAACAGTGGCAGTAATGAACTTGGCCAATAAACTGGTCATAACAAAAGTAATCTTGATTTTAAGATCACTTCAGATGAGCACTTGTACTTTGCAGGTAAAACAGTGAAACACATAAATCTCTTGCACTAACTCTCATTGAATTGCTATATTCTGTACTAATCCTTTTGATGTTCTCTGTAGGGATGAAGACTGATGGGGTTTTCTCAACCCTCAACGCTATGAATTCCTCTCACTTTATCTTATATTGGTGGTGTTTATTAGTATATGCAGAGCACTACCCTGGGATTCTGTCTGGCAGGGAGCTGTCTTTCCTGTCATATTGTAACTGCCATAATGAATATATCACGTATGGATTTGATTAAACTGTCTGTATGCCTGTGACATACAGGATCTGTCAACAGCGTCCCCATTTGAAATTAATTTTGGGGCAGTCTGAATAACATCTATAATCATACCAACAGAAGGTCAGACTAAAACACCAGTTGTGAAAAATCTAAAATTGATAAAGCTATTTAAATGTTTTTCCTTTGGACATCTTGAATTTTCAGCCCTTCTGAGAATTTTTCCCCTTACATTTTTGCAGTTCTACACATTTTCTGTAAGTCTCAACATCACCTCTTAGATGTGGGAGGAAAACTAAGAGTACTTGCTTAAAAAAACCCCAGGATAATAGTTAGTTCTGAGAGAACCATTCTGGTGTTCAGCAGGCTGTTTGTGCTGTATGGCTAGTGTCTGGTTCCATGCACTGCTGTGTCATCTTCTTCTTACTGACAGATGGTTATCCATCTATTCCTGCAATGTAATTTTATTGCCCTACTTGCAAATGGAATGTAGAAAAGGAGGGAAGAAATAAAAACAAAGCAGAAACAAAACCCGAAACAAACAAAATTACCACCAAAACAACAACAAACCAAGAGTCTGTGATGAGTTTCATTAACTCTTCTTTTTTCACTCTGTCCTTATCCCTCAAAGTCCTGACAGTCAAGGACCTAAGAAATGTAGGGGTACTTGTTCATTGTGGGCTGTGTGTGTTAAACTATAACCCTCACTTCATCCTAAAGGAGTTCTCTAGTATCATGACTGCAGTTATGATTTTTCTGAGTGCAGCTTAATTTCATTGCTCCTGGTTTGGTTTCTGTCTGCCTGAATTGGAAGGAGAAGAGTTTCTTAGTTAGCTTTCACTCTGTCTAGCTCCTGTTTCCTTTTCTCAAGCTGAAAAGGTGAAATCCTAAATCAGTGGCTCACTTGACAGGCACTTTAACTAGAGAATGGGCAGATGAGAGATGACCAGCCTTTCATCCTCTAATCACATCTGAAAAGAAAGTTAGGACTTGAAGTCTGGAGAGAAAGATCGACTCAAGTACTTAAGTGCAGGTTCATGACTGTGGATATCAGACTGAACAGGCAGTCTGTAGTTAAGCATCTCTTCCAGAAACGTAGTGCTTTGTTTTCCAAGAATTTTAGTTGGGTCTGTCTATACTGATGTTCAGGCTACTCATGGTTGTTAATCACAACTAGGTGGTTTCAGGTATGGCATACTTTGTTTTGATCGTGACATAAGAATGGTGAAAAGAGAGGTGCTTTGCTTGGAACAAGAGCTGAGCCTTGTGGTTTTCAACTCAGTAATTTTACAGCTGTTTCTGCCTTGGGGGGGTAAAAGTCTGCCTGAAATGCATTTATTGACTTAAAAGCTTGACTTGTCAGCCCTTTCTGCTATGTTTTTAAGGATTAGACTAATTAACACACTGTTTTCAAGTGTCATTTTATAAAGAAAATGAATTTATTTCCAACTGAATGTGTGATGCTTAGATATGAATTTGAAAGTTTTAACAACACATCAGGCAAACTGCATTTCCATATTCCGTCTATGCTGCAGTGTGAACTGATAAGAGTGCTAGAGAGCCTGGAGAAACAAGATTAATGAAAAATATAGCATCTTTTCCATAAAGTATTGATGCTACAGTGGAGGAGATAAACTATAAAATATATCATGAGAGCTAAAGACAAGTGAGTATTCAAATTCTGTTCCTTACTTTTGCAAAGGCAGGAGAAGTTTTTGATTTTCATTAAATAGGATGCATATGTATGGTCTTCAGGATAAAATATTAAATATTAACTTTTGGTTTATCTTGTTTACTGGCTAATGACTACTTTTTTGTCAGTTGGTAGAATCAAGAAAAAATTCTTGACACATCTCACAGTTTGTCTTCAGTGATAAGTGTATTGTGTGGGGTGGTTGTAGATAATGAAGATGCAGATTGCAAAATGACTCTTGCAGTAAAAATTCCATGATTCATAGTGGGAAGTTATCTTTTGAAATCATTATTCTTCTTCCAGTCAAGTCTGTATGTATAAAATGGTTAACACTAGCACTGGGGCCTTGTCCAAGTTCGCACTACTTCTAGTGTTACAGGCTTTCCAGCAGTTGGGGTGCAATTTGTTTTGAAAATGTTTTACCGTGCTTTTTACTTTGTCTCTTAGTCTGGCCCAATGAGTTTCAGAGGAATCGTACTCAATCACTTGGGGGCTAATGAAGCATGAGAAATACAACTGCAGATACATCCAAAATGAGAGAGAGAGGAGTTGCTCTCTAAGTGTCAATTATAAAAAGACACCGTGTGCTGTACTTCCCTCTTCGTGACTTGTCTTGGTCATTCCCTCCTTTTTTGTGGACTGTGTTTTGGGTTTGTTTTTGTTTTGGGGTTTTTGTTTGGTTGGTTGGTTGGTTTGGTTTTATTTTGTTGGTTTTGTTTTGTTTTGTTTCTCTCCAGTCTGTTAGTTTCTCTTTTTTAGTCTGTATCTCTTGTTCCCTTCTTTTAAACAAATCACAGAAGCCTTATTTCTGGGGGAACAGAAACATCAAATATTCAAATTATAAAGCTATGTCCAAACAATGGAATTGCTTTATTTGTTACTTGTTATTGGAACAGAAGCAAAACCACAGTTTAACTTATCTTACAGCAAGGTAATTTATCCTGCTCTCATGACTTCATCAAGTCAGACAGTGCTGTGGCTGAAGAGTTATAAACAATTTAAATGTTCTCATTAGTCAGTCAATTGTTAGGTAAATGCTAACATTAGTTACCTATTAGGTATCTAAAGGTAGTTTCTGTTAGTGTAATTGATCCCATTGATTCCACCCTCATTAAAAAAAAAAGCCAAATAAGCCAAATGGAAACAGCAGCTTTCAGAAAGGTCAAAGGGTTGCTAAAGTGATTTGATGTCTATAATACCAGTTGGTGAAAAAATGTGGTGGGAGGTTGGTTTTAGCACATTCTCATAGACTTTATGTAATGCTTCTTCTCTTTGGTGCCTATGAATCATTTCTTAATGATAATTTTATAATCTAGATACTCATTACCCAGCTGATTTCTGCCCGGTATTGCTCACTCTACCTTTTGCTTTTCCCATCCTTTCCTCCACACTCTTATTTTCTGTTCATCTCTGTTAGATTTTGATGGCACAGAGCTCTGTGCTCTCCAGTCTGTTCACTTTTGATGACTTCTTTTCACAATGAGCTACCATCATCTGCCTGTAGTTCTGAGGTGCTGACAGTACCTCAGGTTAAAAATGAAGGTGAATGAGCTGATACACAGTTCATGGCCTCCCTTGGCCAGCATGGTGACAACAGACAGGGTGAAATGAGCAGTCTGAGATCACAGAATCATAGAATACTAGGGGATGAAAGGACCTTTGGGGATCATCTAGTCCAACCCTTGTGCTAAAGCAAGTTCACCTAGGACAGGTTGCAGAGGAACACATCCAAGTGTACTTTGAAAGTCTCTGGAGGAGACTTGACAGCCTCTCTGGGCAGCCTATTCCAGACTCTGCCACTCACAAAGCAAAGAAGTTTTTCCTCATGTTTAGATAAACTGGTACACAGAAGTTCTGGGTCGTACCCCTTACCCTATCATTGGTCACCATGGAGAAAAGTCTGGCCCTGTTCTCTTGACACCTGCCCTTTAGATATAGGTAAGCCTTGAGAGGATCCCCTCTCAGTTCTCTCCATGCCAAATGGCCCCAGCTCTCTCAGCCTTGCCTTGTCACAGAGATGCTCCAGTCCCCTAGGTGCCAAGACTGCAGCCAGCTGGGTGCTCTGCTCACCCCTCTGCTGATGGAGAGTTGTTTTGTTTCCCTTGCATATGTAATAGCCTGTTTCCATTTCCTAAATATTATTTTATCTTCCTTTGTCTTCTCTGCTGCACATTCAGCTCACAATACTGCCCTGAAATTAGCAGCTATTCACCTATTTAATTAGACCTTTGCTTTAATGCATAAACTCATGTGAAAGTTTATCGAGTGATAAAATCATCAGTACAATTCCTTTGAAAATGAACACTCTGGTACCTAATTCCCATAACCATAGTATAGAGGAGGAAAAGAAGTATTTGAACACTGATGTTTTCTAAGCCTTTAGGACCTTTACCATTACTAGCTTGTTTGTATTCACAAAGCTTCCAAACCTGTTTATGTTCTAATCAGGAGGTCTAAAACAAGTATTATTAGAGTCCAGTGGTGTAACTTTTCAGTTTTTAAATCTAGCTGATGATTTTTGCAATGGAGAACTTCAAGATTTCATTTTTAATGTCATTGTGTAATAGCACTGTATATAGGCAGCAGTGAGTCAAGACAAATATTTCAGATTAATTGCTTTTCAAAGGTATTTAAAATTTAACAGGTGTTCAGTAGTATTGTGATATTGGGGTTGTGTTGTGTTCATCAGCCCCTTCTCCCACCTTGTCAGTGCTTATTTTCAGTCCAGTTCCTCCCTAGACATTTTTTTTGGCCTTTGAGCTGATGGACAATGCTTCTGGAGGCATGCTGGTATTCTGACAGGACTTGTGAAATTATCATTCCAGGGAAATTGTCCCCAGCATCGACGCAGTTGAGATATGTCACCAGCTAATAGCACACACTACCTTGGGACTGTGATCCACGAGTTGCTAAAGTAGTTGTGTGTACTTCTGGATCTCTTCTGTAAGATCCTGGACTGCTTTATTATTAAGAACTATAAATCTTAAGGTTTCATCTTTTTGTGTCTTAATGCACCAGAGTGGGCCATGAGCTTGAAATGTTACTTGATTTTTTGTTGATTTACTCCAAGCTGAGTAAGTTTCAGTAAAATGAATGTATTAATTATGCATATTCAGAGACATGATTGCCAGTGCCACAGGTTGAAAACCAGGGCCACAGCCATGTAACTCCCAGTGCTGTGGGGATTTGGTGTTTGGGGCAGTATGAGGCCTCACCTCTCAGCCCCTAAAGGGTTGTCCTCAAACATGGACTTGGCTATGTGTAGATCATAAAGTTTTATGCTTATACCATCCTCAAGTATTCCTTGTATTGGCATTTTTCTAACTCCAACCAGAAACTAAACAGCATGGTACCCAGCAGTTATTGGTGTCCTTAAGTATTGGAACATGGGAACAGGGCTTTACTGGTCCCTTTCTCATTGGTCTGAAGCTCCAGAACTTCCTGTAACACTCAGGGAAACTGGATTCTGCTGCTCTGAATAAATTGGCAGTGTGCTCCAAATCTTGTCTCTCTTTTCTTCGCTGGATGTGGATGCAGGTTTTATACATATCTTTTAAAAATGTCTGGACAAGATGATTTCTTATCATTGAATCACATTTGCTTTCTTAACTCTACATGCATATTTGGGTTCTGAGGGAAATGGGTCACAGTAGCAGATTTTTAAAAAAAATTATACAAAAAGCAAATAACTTCAAAAAGTTGCTGCCTTCATTTTCCCCAGGGTAAAACTATTTGGCAAAGGCACCACAATTCCACTAAGAGCTTGGGCTGCTTTAGAAATGTCTTTTACCTCCAATGAATAAATAGTTTGCCAAAGGCTTATCCCAGTTATACTTCTGAAATTTTATTAATTAAAATAATACTCATAAAGTGCTACAGCAAAAATAGTCATAATCTGGGGGGGGGGGGGTTGTTGTTTTTTTGGAGTTTATTTTCAGTATCAGCAAGGAAGGAAGAAATGAGGGACATGACGTTGCTTATAGGGAATTATTTAGGGTAAGTAGAAACGACTTGAGAAGTGGTTCTCATGTCAAATGTATCTGTAACATCAAATCTTGATGTGTTTTTCCTGAATATGTATTGAAAAAAAACTGTCTGAAATGACTTCTGCTTTTGGCCCAAACGCTTACACATGGCAATGAGTCTGCATCACTGTTAATTCTTAATGAGGTTCCAGACCAAATTGAGTGAATGTTGATCGGGAACTTGGTGCTGCTCAGGCACTGAGGAAGAATCAGACAATAAACATTATGTTGGTGTAACTAAGCACTGTACCCCAGAGGAGAAAGGTACAGGCCAGGATGCTAAACACGATTGCTACAATACTAAGCAAATGTGTGATAGTTCTGTTCTCAGCATCTGTGCAATGGGCAAAATCCATAAAATCCTGACTTTTACCAAGCATCTAAAAAAACTCTGCTGCATTCACACGTTTTTACTACCATTGCTAATACATGACTTTTTAATTCTAAAAATAATTTCAAGGAGGATAAATCTGACAAATGTAATCTAAATAATGATATCTTGAACTGACTGTAAATTGGTGCCTACACTGAAAGTGTGTGGTGGGAGAAGCTATTACAACTGCTTCAAGTACTGATATTAGCCTCAAGTTTTCATTCAAATGAAAACTAATATTGCTGCAGTATTCTTCCTCCTCTCCCTTCAACTGCTAAACACTTTCTTTTTTCCACTCTTCCTTACCCCCTTATTTTTCATCTTGATCTTATTAACTGTTACTTGTGAGACTCCTTTTTCTCCCATTTGTATCAGCAAAATAATTGCATTGAATTAATCCATGTGCTGTCATATAGAGCTTCTGTCATCTAGAGCTTCATTTGTTGCACAGATATTCTGTAGAACTCAGTATCCAGTATTTGAACCGGACTGTCATAACTGCTCTCATCTGGGCACCCAATCTCTTCACTTAGACTTGTTGGCAATCACAACATAGCAATGGTTGCTGCACATAATTACACTTGTGAAAAGTTGCTCCTTAATTTATTTTAAGATGAAACAAAATTATGGAGCAAAATTACTGATAATTCATGTTACTTTTGCATTATTTTGGGGACTTAAATTCTCCAAAATGTAAAAATGAAGCTGCGGTTCTGTCCTAAGAGGTTTTTTTCATCTCTTGCCTGGAAAAGCAGTCAAATGTTGCTGGTGTGATAGAACCAGTATCACCTACTCCTGTGAATTTATTTTCATTTCCTTTTTTTCTGGATTATTTTTTTCTAAACAAATTCTCAGTCTTTATATCTGGCCTACCTGTATGGAAACACAATTAGAATCTTGCACCTGAAGGTAGTTATGTGAATTCAGTACTAGTTAGGGATGGAGAGCAGCAAGATTAATTTGCAATATGACTGTGTATTCACTTGAGTGTTTTGCTCCAGAGGTGCCAGGTTTAGGGCAAATTAAAAAGAAGTTGTAACAAAAACAAAGCCATAGTTTTGTGTAGCTCTTAGTTTACTGCTTTTTTACTATTGTAACAAATTAATTCTGCAAGTCAAACATTTTTCCTTTTGTAAAGAAATTAAACTGTAGAGAATCTGTCATGAAGAATTATAAGTACTGTAGCAAATATACACAAAAACATTATCTCAAGTGAAACACATTAGAGCTAATAATGCGTACATGAGCTCTTCTAAAACAAACCAGAAAGAAGTAATCATTTCCATAAGCTCGAAATCTTCCCTGGCTATGACACAGATTTCCTTTTTAAAAGAGTACGTGTGAGCAGGTTGTTTGCAGTGAAGTGTGTGAAAAGCCACCAGGATAAACTAATGTGCCAAAAGAAAGCAAATTCCTTTAAGATCTGCATTCACTGCCAATATTTCCAACAGGACAAATCTTGCTCTCAAGCCTGTCGCTGCTCCTTGGTTCATTTTAGTTATTTATGAGATAATTATATTCCACTTTGAGTGCATAAAGCAACAAATTACTCCCATGGCACAAATAACTTTGTTTTGTTGCAGTTTAGCAGTCCCATGCATTGAGTACTTACCATCTAAGGTAGTACTTGTTTTGCATCATAGTTTTGACTGGAACATAAAAAGGTGGTGCAATTCTTCACAAATCCCTAGGTCATTTACACGATTTCTGCTTAGCTGATAATGTTTTGTGTACGGCTGCATCACTGTGGCATGGCTGAAATAGGAGGAGAAAGGGAGTTACACAGATTTACCCAGAGAGGTTGTGGATTCTCCATCCTTGGAGATATTTAAAAGCTGTCTGGACCCTAGTGCTTGGCAACCAGCTCCAGGTGGCCCTGCCTGAGCAGACAGGTTGGACCAGATAACCTCCACATGTACCTTCCAGCCTCAACCAGCCTGAGATTCAGTGAAAGCAAACTATCCCAAACTGACAGCCGAAGACTTACACTGTCCTGTTGTTGTCATGTTTTTTTTTGCTTGTTTGCTTTTATTATTCTGTTGTTATAGTTTTCTAAAATAATTAAGAGGGGTAGGAGAAATATGATTTTTGAGATAGCAGAGAGGATAAAAGAACTTGAAAGGATAGGTACTTCAATTCTTCTGTATTAGGCACTGGGTATTTTCTGCTAGGTCTAATCTAAAGTAACTTCACAGAATTTAGTGCCTGAAGGTTTTTAAACCCTTTTTGAACCCACATGTCAAAAACTTTCAGACTGAAGTGCTTTGGTGGACTTAGTAAATATTTATAAAACAATTAAAGTCCCTTCTAGATGTTACACAGAGCATTTCCCGTGGTGGAAAACTTGTGTTCTATCTTCTTTTGCTGCCTCCTTCCCTTTTCCTCTTCCCCTAGCCCTCCCTGGCAAGCCTGAATACTGTGTATGAATTTGGACATGGGACTTCTAGACTTCTGTTGGAGTTACTGGCTAGTATAAATATTATCTTCACACAGGGACCTCCCTTTGACATGGGCTTACTCTTCTAAGGATTTAGGTAGTCGCATACCTGTGTCTTGAGGGACATCTTGGGAGGGAAGAGCATGCCACCAAATGATGACTTCTGTGATGAGATTGTGGTGATTTCTTGATGAATTCATCATTTTCATAATTTGAAAAATTTGATACAGATTAATAGTGTATAAGATATGTCTATCAGAATTCTGAAACAGCATTTCATTGTCTCCTCTCACTAAGAATTGTACTCAGGGTTCTCACTGGAATCTGCTGTCAGATCTTGAGAAGTGTCTATTAGGACATGGAGTATAAATTTAAATATAATTGAGTTATCATTTTGCTAAGTACTTCCTAAAAAGTAGGTATCTGTGTTCTTGCTGAAACTATTATTTTCTAGTAAGAATTAGGTGCTTACTTTTGTCATGGAGTCCACTAGTAAGTATTATCTGTGCATAGCACATTCAAGCCCTATTTCACAAGTATATATTTTGCACAGGGAATCTGTCTCTGAGGGGATGATAGGGACTTGAATACACTGAACTAAGATTGATAAATAGCACTTGCTACAAAAAAAATCCACTTTCAAAAAATATTGCAGTGTTTTCGCAAAATAAAGCCTTTGTGGTAAAAAAATGTTGAGCTTCAGTATTCATTTTTCTATCAAAACAGTTTCAATGATACCTCTTTGTCTCATGGTACATTCATAATGTCTGCAGTTTGTAAAAGTGTAAAAGGAAGCTTTCAGCTACCATGGTAATGAGTATGATGCAAAATGATTGACAGGCTCTTGAAAGCAAGGGCTGTCTCATAGCATTGTTCTGAGCCAAGAAATCCTCCAGTAATACTTGTAAATGTATCAAATTTCTTTTCATTGGTTGTGTAATGGACTAAAAAAAAAAGGCATTTCAAAGTAAAATTGCTTGCTAATAAAAGAACCCTGAATAAGATTTTATGACAACTGCATGATAATGACAAAGGGATTATAAGCGGGAGTCTCTGAGAAAGCAAAGTCAGGGTAAGAGAGGTGGGGGTGTGAACCTTGTTAAAAGTCTTCACTGAATACTTATGATAGCAGGTAAGGAGAGAGAACTGAAGCGTGTCAGTCCAAACAGAGACCAAAGTAGCAGCAAGCTTCTTCAAATAAAGATATTAGGCTGGGTTGTTTAATGTTACTCTAAGAGGTGTTACGATGGAGACTACCTCCTGAATATTACTAAAGATGGAGGTAAAACTCGTTTATTGGAGGGCTTGCATCGTGTAAGAAAGGTCTGTGGAATACTGAGATAGTGATGCTGAGATGGATACTACTGGGAAAAATAGAATAAGCTAGATTTTGGAAACTGGTGTGGATGAGCAAGGTATGAAATCTAGGCATGTCAGTAGACTGAATATATTCTCTCAGTATACTGCAAACAAGTATGAATAAGAAAAAATGTAAATTAGAAGACATTTTTCTTCTGTAGTTTTTTTTTTCTTATACTGTACTGGGAAATGATGCAGACAAAAAGTAGATTGTATAGACCGAAATATCACCCCGTTTGTAAAGACATGTAAACCAGTGGCAATTTGTTTGTTTACTTTCTGAGAAATATCTTCGCATGAGTATACTTTGAGTAGAGATGTAAAAGTGATCTGAAATAACTTTACACATTCATTTACCACTTGTCCTTGGTAACAATTTTAAATGCTTTCTTCAATTTCCTCCTATTCTAAAAATTTGTAGTGTTACAAATCAAAAGGAAAAGATTTCTAGTTAATCTATAGAACTGGACCTAGTACTCTGGATAAAGAATATAGAATCTTGTAACTGCATTCAAGAATGGGAGAAGGAAGGGGCAATCCACTTCAATGCTGTGCAAGAATTAGAACATGCTATGAAGACAAAAAATTATGACACATGGAAATAAACAGAAAGTGGGATTAAATTGTAGCCTGGGTTTATCAGAAGGGAAATGGTGACTACTTGAGTGGTTGGTGTGTTGTGTGGTAGTGTCTTTTTTGTTTTGTTTGGGTTTTTTCTTTGTTTGGTTTTTTTTTTGTATAACTTCAATCTTATACACAACCACAGTGTTTCAATTCAAGAAAATTTTATGCCATTCCCTATAGGAAGTTATTGCTCAAAGTGTGAATTAATACAAAGAGTATATAGATTTGGTTCCACAGGAAACTACAACAGGTTACATTAAAGCCTAGAGAGAAATCACCAGTCATATTCTTCACTGTTTAATGTTGGAATGTACATTAGTGACCTGGGAGCAGGAAACAAGATTATGCACATGAAACTGTGGACAAAATACCTGTTGGGAATATTTATAGTGCTGAGGAGGAACTAACCACTTCCCGTTGTGTGACCTTGTCACTAGACTAACAAGAATTGGAGTGAAGCTAATTGAAGGATAACTTTCAACTGCTAATGTGATGGGGCTGTGAAAACCACTAATATCATTTTAGAGTGCATTGATGTCTAATCCACTGATGTCTAATGCAAGGCATTTCTGTCAGGAAGAGGGAAGTGTTAGTGCTGCTGTTTGAGGAGATGTAGGATCTGATTTGAAATACTGTTCACAGTCTAGTTAAAATTTTTCAAGGTGCTTGGAACTACTGATGTAAGCAAATGGAACAAATATAAAATGCAAGTAGTTGACTATTTTTCTTGGGTTATTAACATGAAGATTGTTTTGCAAGCTAATTTGAAATTTATACTATAAATAATTCTTCTCTCTCCTTAAGCAAAGGAAGACAGAGGTCCTAAGAGTAAATACTCTAAGGATGTTCATCATACCATTTAAAAGCCTTAGTTCTAATTTGGCTGAACAATATTTCAGATGGGACTGGAGTCAGCATACAAGCTACAGGGAAAAGGAGCTAAGTAACTTCATGAGGAAAATAACCAGAATACATGAACTTCTGGAGAAAATTTAGTTAGAATGAGATTGCCCAGTATCTTCAAAAGGATGTGAAGGGCCCAGGCTGTGCTTGCTTGCACCACAGATTTCTATGGCTATGTTTTGCCTGACAGGAGTCAAGAGAGCCTTATCCTTTGATATGTGTTCTAATATATGGCTCCTCAACTATTATTTCACCCTGCCTTTCTCTTAAATCTGGGAATCGAACATTTACCCATAACCACTGGGGACTAGACTTGCTAACTTGGGTGGTTTGTAACATCCCTGTTTGCTGACACTAACCTGTCAAATTCCACTTTCCCTTCCCTTGGCTTCAGAGATAAAGATGTAGGTCTGAAACTGAGTTTTCAACAGTAGCAATGACGCTCAGGGGAGCAGGTGGAGGCAACTTAGGTGTCTACGTTTCAAAAGTTAAAATTTAAAACTCCTTAGGCATTGGCTAGGGTTTTGAAGTCTTTCTGTTTCAAGTCTAGGATTGCCTTGGAGGCCGTTATCACTGGATAGGGTTATCTAGTTAGCTAAGCATATACAAAATGCCTTGGGCAGTTTTCAGTGAGTATGACTGGACTCATAGCAATTAGGTTTGGTTTGCTTCTTTCCCTCTCAAACTCTTCAGTTTTGTGTTCCCGAAAGCTTTTTCCTCTCTCATGCAAATGAATAACCCTAACTTCAGCACGTAATACCTTTTTTTTTGCTTTATAGCCTTCACTTTCTCTGCAGCTCTTGGCCATAAAAAATGTTTTGTTCCCTTCACTAATATTGACAATGAGGATTGACACTCTTTCTAGCTTTCTGCTTCCCAAAATGTTTACCTTTTCCTCTTATTTTTTGCAGACTTGTATGTCATTAAAATTTATCTTGTACCTTCTTTGCTTAATAAAAAAATCTCCAGTTGACTGAACTTCTAAATCTGTATCGTCTTGTTTCATTTTCCTTGGGCCCAAGGCATTTCTTTACTTCTACAATCAGATAATTCATCTCCCTTATGAGAGCAAAGAGCATTGTATGAAAGGACTAATCAAGATGATCATTTCTCGATAAGAGCACACCCTCAATTGTTCACTCAATTTTCTTTAATTGACTCTTAATATGCCCTAATAATGCATTGAATATGACTGAGATTGGAGGAATCTGGCCTTATTTCTTTTCAGAGTGAGTTCTGTGCCTGTGATCAAAGGGATTCTTATTCAAACTAGAGAGACTAATATAAGGTCAAGGTATGGATTTTTTGAGCAGGCATTAGAATACTACTGTATGGTACTAGAGTGGTGTTGAAAATGCAATACTCCAATAACTTTCACTTTTTAGCTTGAAAAGAACCTTACCATTAATATAATTCTTGGTCTTAGTATTAAAATAAGTACATGTGATAAGGAAGAAATAAAGGTGATTAGATTTGACAGTTTTTCTGAGGCTTTTGATCTTTCCCTCACACCTTTTACATTAAACTACCAAGCTCTATCCACCTGTCCAAAGTTGCTGCTATAGCATAACTCCATGCTGAGAAAGGGAAAGTATTATCAGGTCCAGGGAAACCTTAGGACACAGAGATCCTGCATGTTTTTTCAAAATGGAACTTGGTTCTGCAGTTCCAGATCTGCTGTGGGCTCTGGAGGTCCTGCCCAGGCTCGTTTCCTATGTGCAGGCCATGGTGATGTTCACCAGCCTGTCTGTGCTCACTTGGCAGAGGGAAGCACGAGTGCTCATGAGAGGGGGCTACAGACAGGAACACCTGTGGATTTGCAGGTCTGTAATTTTGAAAACAATATTGCTATAAAACTGTCTACCATAAATTTTGGCTCAAGCACTTCTGAAAAGCAGATCTTGACTTCAGGGTTTAGTTCATAAACAACTTTTGCAGAAATCCACAGGATGAGAAAACACAGAAATTATTGAGATACTATCTTACCTATTCTTTTTCAAAATCACTTCAATTATATCTAAACCAAACCAAATGCATGAATTACTTTCTTTTCCATGAGAGAATTTCACGAAGATATAAATCTCATCAAACTTAACTTTTAAAATATTAAAACTATTAGATGACCAGCTGTTTTCACTGAAGCTGGAGCTGTCTGGACTTTAATTGACACCCCTAAAAAAATTATGCTGGTCATGTACAACACAGGAGTTTTATTGGTCATATGAAGAAAAAATTATGCATGTATGCACATATTGTAATACTTGTCAAGGTTAAACTTATTAATTAATCACACATTATGAGTAAGCTTGAAAAGATTTGTTAAAATCATTGTTTTATCTTGATATCAACCAGCTATTTTTAGGGAGAAATGAAAGTAGACATTGGCCCTTTTCTTAGGACTAGGCATGGTATGTTTTGGCAGAAATATTAAAAAATGCCACATTCAGTTAACCAGTCTTTTTTTTAACTTGCTTTTGGGGGAACTGTTGTACCAGCTGTTTTTGCATACTTTCGTTCACAGAAGGTTATCAAACAGCAGAGGCAGCTGGGATAATAAAGCATGAAAGAAGGGGACAAAAAAGACAGAAAGGGGATAAAAAGGCTAATATGGCATTGCTATTCTTATGCTTTGGGACTTGTGAGAATGTCCTTGAAATGCCAGACCTGACTCTGACATTTACTTTTGGCTAGTACCTAGATCTCCATAGGGGGCAGCTATGACCAGTTGTATAAAATTCCATAGTTTATTTCCCTGTCTCTTTCACGTCGCCAGAAAGGATTCAGGCATTGCTGCTAATAAGAGTTGAAGGCAGGTCTGTTGTTTTGGTTATGGTTAGTGTTTTTGTTATTATTTTGTGTTTTTTTTTATATTGGGGTTTTTCATATATATATACAAACAGATATGTTTTCTTTCAGGGTAAATTGCTTTCTGATCATTTTATTTGTTTTCTGTTTAGCGCCAAGAATATCCTATCATGAAGCAAGTCAGACACCTAGTGTCTAGTTCAAATTAATTCACTGAGTATATAATTAATGCACTAAACATGCCCACAGCTGTTGCTTGGTATTGAAAAAACAATGTACATCTAAATGATTTTACATGTGAATTTCTAAAGGATTAAAAGTGACTTCTAATAATCTGATAGTAAATACAAATCTGAATCTTGCAAGAATACAATGAATTACAGTAGAAGTTGCATGACTATTGGTGATTTAAGTAATGTTTACTATAATTGTCCACACAGAAGTAGTACTATATTTTACAATGTGATAGCTTGGTTTTTAGATGAAACTGATAATTAAAAGTTTGACAATTTTCCTTAATTTCTTACTGCCTAGGGGAGTATTTAGTATGCTAGATTATCACATGTTAAGATTCCTTAACAGGTGATAATTCTGGAACTTTTAATCTAGAGAGCTGTATATTTTGCCTGAAATATAGCATCTAGCATACATAAGAATTGCAATGAGGAAGTATCTTTCTAATAGAAATGAAATTATAGAAATAATATTAGTCTTGATGTTCTGCATTGCTTGTAAGGAGTTACTTTACTGAATCAAAAGAAAATTCTTGTTTACTATCTCAAAAAACCTCAGGAGATTTTTTTGTGGTTGCATTATGATAGTTCTTTTTACAAAAGAAAAAGGGTTCATGATTCCCTTTTTAAAAGGAATTATTCAAAAGGGAATTATTTACTTTTTCTATTCCATTTCTTCAACTCTAAGGGTGAACACAGGTATATGGAGAAAGCCGGTTTAATATACCATAAAGTTCAAAACTTATCTTGTTAGGTGGTAGGGAATGACTGGAAGAGGAATAGTCTCCATGAACTGGGCAAGACATTTTGCCTTTACTATTGGGTTTCTACCCCTTATTTTAGGATAGAAGTGGAAAGAGCACATTGCTTTAGCCACATCAAGCTTTTCTTATATAAGCAACTGCCAATGGGCTTTATGCCTAATAAAGTGAAAGCCTTCTAGTGAATTAGGAAACAGTCTCTTATCTATGTAAATATCTCATGCCACAGTAAAATCATCTATATATACGGGGGAGCTGGTGATTATGGGCTGCCTTCTCGTGTTCCTGGTTTTGGAAAATATTTTTTCCAGATAGTCCTGAAAAATACTTAGGAGACAAATATTCCAGGTGTACAAGAGGTTGTTCTGTTAGCTTACCTATGTCAGAGGGTCTTAAGCAGGGGTGCCCTCTTGCTCTTCTGAAAAAAAAATATCATTAAGAGAATGTATTTATTCTGAATAAGATAATAGCATGGAATGGTTACTTTCTTATTGACCATTCTGTAATGTGGAGTACCTAATGTCAAATCTCACTGTTATTAACAATCTGCTAATACATTTGGCTGGATGGATTCAGCACATGAAGAAATAAAAATGAAATGCGGTTTGAAAAGTATAGATGTTACTTGGGAGACAAAAAAAAAATGCCAGTAGTAGACTCCTAAGATAAACCCGATGTTTTAAAGATGTTTTAAACCCAGTGTTTTCGGATGTGCCTTTAGGTTTTGTTCTAGAGACCCAGTGTTTTGCAGTGGAGCAAGGAAATCCTTCATTTTTACATGCTAACCAATTATTTCAGTGACAACTCCCTGTGAAATACATCTTTTGCATATTTATAAAAAGGGAAGTACATTTTAAGCTATGGATTTTGTCTGGGATGTATTGATGGGACTGTTACCCCCTGTAAAATTTCTGACAACTTTAGCAGACAGCATTTTTGTTTGGGGGAAGTTTATTTCAGAAGTCAAACTCTGATTACTCCAGCCAACAACAATGGCATAATTTAAGAGTAATTGAAATAGAAGACTTATAAAATAGGATGTAATGCAAGTCTATTTAGCTGATATTCCTTTGCCTTTCTCAGTGTGATCCATGCTGGATTTGCCTTCCAGATGATGTAATGTATGTTTGTTTTCCTTGTTATATAACCATTTCCTAAATCTTCAAGTGTTGTGACACTTTCACCAAGTTGTCTTTTTCCTACCCCTGATGTGCATTAATTGAAGGGAAATGAAAACCAGACAATAACCATATATTGTTTCTGGCCTCTTTGAAAAGCTTCCCTGTGAGGCTTTTGGTTTGGTGTTTTTTGTTTTTTTTTTTGCTCGGTACCATTTCCATGTTGCCCTGCTAATTAGTATGAGCCTTATTACCTCAATGGGATTCCTTGCTGTGACTGTAACCCCTCTAGCAATTACTGGTACATTGAGAATTTTTCACTCTTTTTAGATTTATTTTTTTTTAAACAGCTGGGCCCTTGTAGAGGGTATGTTTCTGGTGCAAGCACATGGGTTCTCCACCTGATCCCTGCTTGCACAGAGATTATTGAGGGTACCATCAGCACTTTGGTTTAAACCTGTTTCATGTTAGCAGGGGCAGCCCTGAAAATTCAGTTTTATCTAGCTGGCTTGAGGTTTTGGATTTGCCCAGTTGTTGGAGGACAAGGGACTCTTTAGTAAAAGTGCATGGCTGCATATAGATTTTTCTTTCCTTATTTACTTCTCTTTCCCACTGAGCAAAGAGAAGCTAAGAAAGGATAGGAAGCTAAGAGCTGACAAATCACATCACCTTTTCTCTAGCTAAGGCTTAGCAATTTTCATCCGCAGAACTCCTGTGCAATATGTTTTCATAAATGACAATTCATACTCTGTCATCTTTGCTGTTCTTAAGGGAAGTTCAGAGCTGACAGTGCACTTAGAAGGCTCTCATCCCAGGGTACCTTCCCAAGCATCCCCTGCCCTTCCCGGCCCCACTGGGTGTACTTCACGGCCGTGTTGTTCCCACTATCGCCAGTGGGTGACTCTCTTGGCACTGGTTATCGTTCTCCCGGCCGGGTGGTGGGACAGAGCCTGAAAAGAAACGGATCATATTCTTAGTATTCTCTGGAGATGTACTTTTCTCTCAGGAGAGGCAAATTAAAAAGTTTAACAGATTAAACTACTTTCCTTAGGATTATTAGTACTAGTTTTCCTAGAAAGAAACTTTTTAAACTCAAGGCTCTAAAACTGAGAAACCAAAAGCTATTTTTACTTATTTTCAATGAATGGTGTAGCTTCTGGTCATTTATTTTGCTGCACACGTCCCAGAGATCTGAGTGTTCACCGAGGAACCAGAACTGTGGCCCAAGCATCCTCCCGGCTGCAGCTGCCACGCTTACTGCTGGGTTGGCAGGCAGGATGCACTTGCTCCCACTGACATTGCTTAGCCCCTCCCAGCTGGACCAGTGGGTAACAAAATGTGAATTAGACTCTTAAAACAAAGTTAGTAAGTCCACAACTTAGCAGACATACAGATGTCTCCACTTACCCTTGCTATTTTTGTAGCAGTTACACAGAAATGCGGTAATATTGTTGCCACTACAAGAACAGAACTTTTCAAAGTAGTATTCTACCTTAAAGAAGAGCTGCAATATTTACCAAATGCTGCAGATGCTGCAGAGCTGGAAGAACAATCTCACGAAAATGCAGTTTCTCAGTCATTGACATTAAACATTTTGAATTACTGCAGTTTGGGGATTTTTTTTTTTCTTTTTCT
>VWZY01000927.1:244057-293755 GCA_013399075.1 Chloroceryle aenea
TTTCTTTTTTTTTTTTTTTTTTTTTTTTTTCCTGTGATAGGAAGCAATTTTTGGGGAAGCTGAACTTAAAGTAGCTTCATCTTCATCTTTTGTTCGGCTTTGTTTTTGTTTTGTTTTATACTGAGACCTACAATGTCAGCTGTGATAATTGAACTGGATAAACTTTCTTCAGACGAGACTGAGAGCACAAAGGATTCCACATCAGATTTTAAGGAAAGCAAATTCAGCGAATCGTGTGCCGATTATCATGGTTTTCAACTTCACTACTCACATTCTGCACCAGCTGGTAAGCATGCATTTCTATAAACTATTTCCTCAAATCTGTGTCTATTTATTCATATAACATGTTGTAAGTAAACTGTGAGACCCAGTAAGGAAAACACAGGACTCAGTTCTGTCATGCACATGCAATATATGAAGTCACTTTTACATTAGTTGAAAGGTATAACAGCCCTCTTTTTTAAAAAAAAATAATTCGGTGTCTCCTGACCACTCTAGCATATACAGGACTGCTGCAAGAAGAGCCCAGGTGACTGATACCTTGGCATCACCTGGTAGATAAGCTTTCCATAGGAGGTGACACAGTTTTCATGTAAGTTAGAGCAGCACCAGCGGCTGCTCTAATATTAGCTTTTGCATATAGTGTATGTAAGCTGTGCTCTCTAGAGCTTGGCACTGTGGCTCCTCTTCTCTTTACTCTGGTATTTTATCACATCAGGACTTGTAAAAAGGGAACTGCATATATTATAAGGGTTTGGGTTTTGGTTTGGTTTTTTGTTTGTTTGTTTGTTTTTCCATGACTGGTGTGGCTCATTGATCGTTTGTATTCTGTGGCAGTTGTATATAGCTACAGTAGATCCCCCCAAATGTCAATTAAATAAGCATCATGAAACTTTAATTGATCTGAAAATTTGTAGTCATGAGAAATGCAGAATGTAGATCTCGTGGGTTGTCTGATATAACCAAGGGGACACATCTCAAATTAATCCATGGACTCTCAGCTATGCCCTTAAAGCCTTCTGAAGTATTGGATGATCATTCCTTTAGGAAATACTTTTTAAGAATGTTTGCTCTTACTTCTTATGGACTACATATGTATTTTGGTTTGCAGAATTCCAAAGGAATAATTTGATATTGATAATATTTTCACTTGCTTATGACCCCTGGAATGAAGCACAGATAAGAGAGATGGAGAATATCTGAATAAGGCACTTTATCCTGTGGCAGGACAACTAATTTCTAGTGAAAGACTGCAATTTTCACTTGGCTCATGTAGGTGAATATGTACATAAAAGTCTAATATTTTTAACTCTCTAACAAAATTCTGGAATATTTTTTTACTTATAAATTCAGATCTTACACATTCAAATGGCCAAATAGTCAGGATGTCATGCTGTCTATTCTTTTGCAAGAAAAGCAGATAACTTGTGCTTTCCCTAATAGAAATTTCCAATTTTACTTCCTGTGAAGCCTTCACTAACTTCTGTAAAACAGAATTTTCTCAGAAGATGCACTTCTGAAAGCTTCTCTTGTACACTGGCAGGTTTTGCAAGTTCAGGAATTAGGTGTCAGTCTGGTATTCTATAACATAACTTTAAAATTACCTCTCCTGACTCAAAGAGTAGCTTTTAAAGAATTTATGCCTATGGTGGGTGATACACTTCACTATGTTCTCTAGATATCAAAGTAACCTGTTGAAGCCTACCCAGTTGATCAAGAGAAAAATGAGCTTTCAGTATGAGCAGCATATTGTTTGTGTAACTATAGCATTTAGAGTTCTGCAGAAAAGAGATAATGATAAAAAAAGAAATCCTCATTGGGATTCTTCCATTTGAAAAAAAAAAAAAAAGAAAAGAAAAAACAACTATCTTATTTTAAAAATAATTGCATCTTGCAAGTATTTGTTGAAAGTGTTGTTTATTATTCCTAAAGCAGGAGCAGTGCTGGCAAGCCTCTTTGAGATATGTCAGAGTTTGAAGTTTTTCTTGGTTTGTGTTTTTTACACAGTGGGAAGAATAAATGTTGATACATTGTCTTAGTGTTTTGGGAGTTTAAAGGATGATGACACAAAACAAATGTAGTTTTGTCTTTTTTTTTTTTCTCCTTAAAATTTTCCTTGATATATTTATTTTTAGTGTTTAAAGTAAACAAGCCCTTTGTAGTTTCCAGTGTTGTGCTGGGTTTGCTGAAGCCTGAATGGACCAGTATAAACAAATCCTACTTGGCCTTCACATGTAATTTCCTCAAAGGAACTCCTGCTGGCTCAGCCATGGCAATTAATAAAAATAAACTGCTCTTCATTATACTATGATGATGGGTCCTGTTTCTTCATGAGCAGACTATTTCCCAGCAGTGTTATTTCACAGGCAAAATGAAAACTTCGAGCTATGGGAAGTAAGCATAATTTTGCTCATAGAGTTTAGAGTTTTTTTCACGGTGATAACAGTATAAAAAACTTCAATGAAATCAGCATCCTATATCAGGGTGCTGCACTGAGGGTTGCTAATGTTGGCTCCTCTGCCCCATAAGACCCCACCCTCTACAGTTGCAGCCTTGGGAATCTTACATTTAGACTCAATAATTTTTAGATTTTCAATGGTTTTTAAAGAAGATGTAAAGAACTGTCCTCTTCAGTCACATCTCCAGTACATGGTCATGTAAGGGCCATAAGCTCTGAACCTCAAAAAAAACAGCACAGAGAACATGTCCTTTTTCTTCCACTTAATCTGCTGTTCACATACTGTGTTATGTTAAAATTTATTATACTGTGCTTGCACTATTTCTTTATATATAAAGCAAAAAAATAATATAAAGTGTTATCTAAGAAAAAAATTTCCTCATATAGCATTGATGTGTTAATTTTAAACATAACACCTAGCAATGTATATAGAGAAGTGAATATTCAAAGTAAAGAGGTATCCTGAAATAGCCTGATGCACTCAAAATGGAAAATGGAAACATGGCTGCAGCTGAAAACATATTAGCAGTATTTTAAGTTAGCTCCTGCTTTAACTAAATCTGCTGTAATAGCATGTAAAAGATAAATAACTTTCCTACATTTCCTGTTAAATAAGAATGTTACTATAAATAACCTTAACTTTCTGTATGTCACTCTATTTTCATTTCTCATGCAGGTACCAGTTCTGAGGTATATTTTTTTTTGGATCTTCAGATGTGTCAGAATATATTGCAGGGAGTGAAGCCACTAGATTACAACAGTAGCATTGTTAAATTTACCTTCTGTGTATAGAATACAGCCTTTCTCCATGCAGAATGTACTGAAATCTTTGGAGGTTTATCACTTGCAGAGTAATATCGAGACAGTAGTTCAAAAGCTGAAATCCTGATATGCATGACCAACCTTGGTTGATGAACAGATCAATGACAAATGTTGTTTTCTACAGTCCTAGGATTACCTGTACTCCAGGTTTAAGTCTGAACGAAGAAGTGATATTTGTAGACACAGTGGATAATTTTTAGAGGTTTTTAGAGGTGCTAAGCAAACTTTAAAAAACCAAATCTTGTTTTGATTTAGATGCAGTTTGTCCTGTAAAGAAGAGTTTTTAATACACTATGGTAATGGGATAAATACAATATGATAACGTGAATGCCAGTGTCACAGCTACAGCAATGTGTCTTCTGCAATTGGCAGCAGGCTATTCATGTTCTAGAAATAAAGGACCACATCTCTCTATTTGCCAGGGTAGAACATACTCCAGTGCCTGGTGTGTTTGCTGTTCAGACTTCTCACAGGAAGCAAAGCTAATCTGCATATTGCAGCTGTAAATATTTGTGCAGATTTAAACCTTATTATCCCTGATGCATGCTGTTCTGCTTCATCTCTTGTTTGTCTGGAAAGGACTGAAACCATTTGATCTACAGTAATGGCCTTTATCTCGGAAACTGTTTTACAACTATAAGGCTAGTCGTGCTCAGAAAAATTTCTCCATATGAATTCTCTGTTCCTAGAGATGGTTTTGTCCTAATAACTCCTGATCGAGAGTAAAGAAACCTCTTAAACATATATCTATTAAAAAAAAAAAAAAGGCATGAGACAAAAATAAGTTCTTAGTAGAATAACTGGCAGTGGTGAGGTCAGAGTCCACCACTCAAACTCCTGAAATGTGACCTGTATTAAATCCCACAGATTTAACTCTCTGACTTTTGGTAGAATGGTACAAGGCCAGTGATGATTTTATTTTATTTTTTTTTTCTTTTTCCTTCCATTGCCTTTTTTTGTGGGGTTTTTTTTTTTTACCAATGATTTTTTGGGGAAAGGGATATGGATATTATTTTCCAGAGAACAGCCGCTGTGTTTCAGAAGTTATTTTTATTACTGGTCTATTCATGTATTAGAAATTACCCATATGCTGCATAAAGGTATTAAAGGAACAAAATGAAGAATTAAACTTTTTAACACTTTTTTGTTGCTACAAAATAGACACATTCCTGTTTTGAGCCATGTGTCTGAACCACCCAGGCTAGCAGGGTGCTCAGTGAGAGTAAAATGGGAGTAATCTGGTAAAGAAGATGTAGCTGAGTAAATACCTTCAAGAGTTTAGTCTTTTGTGTCCAAAACTATCCATGTAGTGGGTGTATATATACAGAAATAACAATTGTTCTTCTATTTTAGCAGAGCTTGAGGGGAGATAGAACCTTTGGGAGTTAAAAAAGTAGTGGGGATGGGGTGAGTGTCATCCTTTTACTTGTCATGCCATATCAAGCCAACATTTAACTGAAAGACACTATGAAACACAGTTAATTCAGCATCAGAGCAGAAATAAGTTATCAGCAGTCTCCTAACCTCAGTGCAAAAAAAGTTTATAATTATTTCTGACTGATAACATTATCCTTAAATATAACTTTACATTGGAGATAGACTTTGCTATATCCAGATCACCATAAGTGAAATGATGCCTGTTTTGAAAATGATGTGGGCGCTTTGTGTGGTGAGAGAGGGGACACAAAGTATGTTTGATCCTGTGTGGATGGAGGCTAGGACTCAAAGTTATGTAGTATGTCCTCAGTGAGTTGTGACATTAGTACTGCCAAGAGTCACTCTTTCTGTTATTTAGCCTAAAGATGTACAATGAGCTGCAGTATTGTTCTCTCTTGGCACTACCCTTCATACCAAAGTTTCATTAATAATACACAAAATAAGCCTGTAGTTAATGAATAAAACAGAGATTATGGAAAAGCCCAAAGTTTTGAGGCATTCACCTCTGCCCCTGGGTGTCATGACTTGTATTCTCCCATGGCTACAATAAATGGAAACTAGACTGAATATATAAATTTAATTTTTTCCCAGGGGCATCATTTCTCTTCTGTGCTCTTCCTTCTTCTAATGAGTTATTTACTTTCAATTCTAGAGTGGGATAGGTCAACTACCCCCATGTAAAGATGCTCTAATGATTTACTATTGTGGATTTTATTTCCCAGATTCCCTCAGTAGCAGTAGATGAAGCATGTCTACATAAAGATTATACTGCTTTTGCAGGTATTACTAAAAGTTTCCCTGATTTGAAAGGCGAAGTCAATACTTACAAAACAGATCAATGCAGACTTGGTAACAAAGGTCAAAAAATGGGAGCAAGAGTCAAGTCTGGACAGTTTTCCTTTACCACAGTCTGTCTTATGCCTGAAAATCCTGAATACAGCAATGAAACACTTGTATCTTGGCTGATAGAAGAACTGGATCTGTGTGATGAAGTCTGTTCTCCTTGAATGATGGGCAGCAATTGACAAGCAAGTCTCCAGTGTAATACATGATGCGAGATGACTCAGTGTGGATGGGAAGGTTACTGAGGTATTTCGGGTTTCTTAAAAATTTAAGTCTGGGGATATGTCTCTATATGTTGTCATAACAACCTGTTTCAGCCTGATGTCATGAGTGTTATAAAGAGAGTGGACTGATAGAACTTTGGTAAGGGGATGCTCCTTGTGATGAAGCACACAGTTGCATTCTGTGTTTGCACACAGATTTTACTTGTAGATCTGATAGCAGTGTCTGGTCAGTATTTATTGAGGAAACAAATTATGTCATTTAGCATATGGGATATAAGCTCTTGCTTATAATTGTTTTCTTTTTATCCTAATAAAATTGCCTATATTTAGGTGTCTGTCATATCATCAAAAATGTATAGAAAATCTAGCAAACTTTCTAGACCATTGTGATATTTGTGTCAGCATTGTAATATGACTGAAGTTAATCCAATTTAAAAATAAACAAAACATAAAATTTCCTGAAAAGTTTAGTAATATTGATAAGGGACATCATGGGAGAGAGACAATTATACACAGAGTTATCTGTGCAGGCAGCTAAATCTTGTAAATAGAATTTTATTTGAGTAGTGCTGGAGGAGACAAGTGTGTTTTTCCAGAAGCACATGATGAGAATTTGGCTGCATATTTGGCTGCAACACAATCCTACAATGTGTTGCTTTGCTGGTAAAATAATAAACTGAGATGGTATCTTTAGGAATTATGTACATGTAAATACAAAATAATAGTAATTATTTAGATCTTTATCATGTCTGTGCCTCTGGGGTGAGGGCACAGGGAATTCATTTATATCCAAACAGATCAGTCTCTTGAGGTAGTACAATCGTGCCAAACCTCTCTGGCCGTATACATTTTGTAAAGAGAATTAGCCTCAGGTTTCTGGTTTAGTGCTTTTATTGAACATTAAAATTACTATTTTAGAAATACAAATGTTCTTTTCTGTATCAAAATGAAATGGATAACACTCCAAAAGAGCATGCTAAATTACATTATGTATCATAAATCTTTTAAGCAGTAGCCTTATTTATTTTGTTGCTATATTTTTTTTTGCTCTGCAATGCACTGTGCTTTGTGAGAATTCATACTGTAGTAACTACTAATAATATTATTTCAGAATATTATTAACAAGTAAAATATGTGCAGTGGATTTAGTTTGAAGGAGCAGAATGATGAATGTTGAAGATGAATTATATCATTCTTACTCAAGTCCTGAAGTGCAAGCTAATATCTACAGTACCTTTTTCTTGTATATTAAAAAAAAAAAAAAAAGAAAAAGAAAAAAAGAATTTCCTTGTACTTAATTTTAGAAAGGAAATTCTCTCAATTGCATTTATATAGAAGGTTTTCTTCTGGCAGTTGTTTTAAATACTCTTTTCCTTAATTTCCTTATTTTTTCCCTTTCCTGTTCTTATGATAAGGAATATTAGGTCAATCGTATTGTACATGGCACTGGACCTGTGAATAAGGGGTTAAAACTGTTTTTTGTTTTCCTTACCTAGGCATTGAGAAAGGACTTCTATGAGGTGACCTAAATAATGAGTCAATCCACAATGCAAGATTTTTCTCATCTCATCTTGATATATCTTTCCTTTTCTATGCTGAACGTTTTGATTTTGGCACTCTAAAGCTGCTCCCACATCTCTTCCCATTCAAAAGCTTTTTGTTTTGCAAGAAAAATATTAATTATTCAGGGAAAACACCCTTGTAGGGGTATTTGTTTATTCAGTCTTTTCTTCACCCCAACAACAATCTGAACCTGAACAAGGAAACTGAGTTAACCACCAGCAAAATCTCATGTTGCTACGGCATAGATTTATGCTCCATATTCCTGCAGTCTGATTCTCTTTTCCAAAGCATGAGACACACAAGGTCTGCACGTTTACGCTTCCATGATCCTTACTAAGGCAAGCTCCATCAGTGCAGCCTTAAAGAGACAAAAATTAAGGAATAGAGGTTCTTGTCCCATGGGTCTTGCCAAACCAAAATGGCTTTCTTCTCTCAATGGCATGTTGACAGACTAAAGATGGGATTATCGCCAGTCTTTTGGAAAGACAAATTCGGGTATACCTCAATCAAGAGTATAATTATAGTCATCTGTCAGTTTTCTAAAAAGTCTTGAAAAACATGGAGTCTGGAAGTTGTCTCTGAGAAAACAATGGATGATGGAAAGAGAAGCTTAGTTTTGCCACAGTGCTTGAGTTGGCTGCTCATTGTGGCACTGTGGAATGCTTGGTATGAGGCACTGATTGTTGCTGCTCACTTCTATTGATTAAACTTAATACTATTTTAGAAATAACAGGAGTAAAAATAGCAAGTGTATTCTGGGATAACACTGGTTACTTTTTTTTTCCCTGTCAAAATAAGACAAAAGATTGAGTCATTCAGGATTAAGGAACTCTGCATCTCTGTATGTTTGTGCCCTTTTTAGACTTGTTTATAAAAACCCAAGGAGAACATCAATCTCGGAATTCAAGGCTGTTCAAAATGAAGTTGAATGAGGTTTATTCCAAATGTTGACAACTTGCTGTTCCTGAGAGTAACTTGGCCTTGCTCTTTGACTAATTTAACTATATGATGTAACAAATTGGGGGTTGTGCTATATCCTTTTCCTTAATTTCTGGAACCCCACAGTTTTATGAACTCTCTTCACGCAGGATATAGTACTGGTTTGTTCACTTACCCCATGAAGGAAATTACAATGGCCAAGAACTGCAAGTGGGAGTCCCATTTATAGACCTTTTTTATCTTGAAAATTTACAAAGTTTAATAGAATGCATTTTTGGCATGTTTACTCTTTCTCTTAATAGTGTCTATTACAGTAGAAATAAATGTGATAACTAGTATTTTTCTTTTTAGAAAATCATGTTTCCTAATGTTAAAATTTTGATCTCCATAAGCTTTCCTTCTCATCTTTGCTTTGCTGGGAAAAGCAAGACACAAAAGCTTTGGGAACTCTGGGAGGAAACCGTTATGCTCTTCTGCCCGCTACTGACTTACAGGAATTCCCATACTGACTCAGCTCAAAAATCTATGTGGCTACAATCAGTGGCTGCTATTTCAGAGGAAAGGAGAACAGGAAAGTATCTTGTTGGCCATGTTTCCAGTTCCTTCTCAAGGATATCTTGCCATTTGATCCAACTAAGCAGCAACAATGGTCTGTAGGAGGTATGGCACTGAGCTTGAGAAAAATCAGCCTTCAGTTTCACAAATGCAGAATTTAGTTGCTTGAGACAAACATTCCCTAAATGCTGCTTTTAGCTAGTGAAACACTGGGGTAAAATGTGCTTCAATGAATCTGAAAAAACAGCCAACCAAACAAAAAATCCTCTAGAAATGGATCATGTAGTTTTCACTGAAAACCTCAGAAGCAACGTTAGAAATTTGACTTGTAATCTTGTATTTACATTTTGGCAGCAATGTCAATTCCTTTCTATGTAGTCCATTCTTCAGTTTCACAAGATCTGTCACTCTCCTTCTTCTTGTTGATTTACACAATATAGAGCATTTGAAGCATTTTTTCCTCTCTGCTCGGATTTCTAACTTTTTTCCTGACCTTTGTACAAAGGTAACTTCTCATCTGTCCATCAACACTTTTCAGTTTCATCTCACTTGTGACTTCACATTGCATGTCTATTTTTTATTTTTAGCATCAGTTTTCTCACTCCTTCCTTTACATCTCTCATTTATGGAGTGATAAATATTCCCAAGAATAACACACTTTAAAGATCCATATTCAGTTCCTTTCTTAAAACAAATTGTTTACATTTCAGATGCTTTCAGCACCTTAACTTTTCTTGTCCCACTCTTTTAATAATCTGACTTGTCTCTCATTAATAAGACACCTTATGACTTTTGTTTCTGGTGCCAAAGAAACAATCCTACTGACATTTCTTTCCATTTCTTTCATGCTTTTCTTTCTTATTTTATTCTTGAAAAAAAAAAAAAGGAAAAAAAAAGAAGAAACAACTGTTCTCTCTTTAAAGGTCTGCAAAACTGTATTTTTAATTTACTTTGTGAGGAGAGTAATCAACTAAGGAGTTGATTCTGAAGTTGATATTTCTAGGAACTTTTCTGTGAGTACTGTTTGCAAAGCTGCACAAGATCTGATATGATGTATGCCATCTGTGTAAAGTTTAGTATCTTCACTAATAAGGAAATTTCTTTGTAGTTATTTAGGTTTTTGTTTTGTTTTAAAGTAGATCTGAAGAGATTTAGGAGCTTCAATTAAAAAGAATCAAACAACAAAGCTCCTTCTCATTTTTGCACAGCTATCGGTCCGCTTACTATTTCTCTGGAAATAGTCTGACTGATATGCCCAAGACCATGAAGGAGCTGGTGAGCCAAAAACTCTATGGAGCTGCTTGTAGGTTAAAAAAAAAAAAAAAGTATTTTTTCCCAGTTATATTATTAATTTGGCATGTATTATAAAGTTCACTAGAGGTAAATCAGCAAGAATAAATTAGAACTCTTTCTATTTCTAGACAAAAAATATTTTTAAGGTGTCAGTAATGCCTTTTTAGAAAATGGCAAAAGCATGTTAAGTCCAAAGAGAAGGCTGTTACCCAATTTTTAGTGCTGTTTTGAATTCCAAGTGATAAGCATCTTAGCCTTCATCTTTCCATTTTTATAAGTAAGCATAGTAAGGGCAAGCCTTCCTGCTGCTGCTGTAGGCCTGAGAACTGCCATTCATTCACAGAATAACACCTTTTTGGTTCAGCTGGTGGATTTACCTCAAACTTGTAACACATAGATACACAGTTTTTAATTCTGTAGAATATAACCACAGGGAAATTCAAATGTGAGCATACAAATTGTCTGAATCAGATGCCAAAATTCTTATGAGAAGTCATTTGGAGGAGGTGAGGTCTACAAAGACAATTCCACTGTTTCTCCTTCATTAGAGAAAGATTTTAGTGAAATAAAGTGGTCAATTACTCACATTGCTATACATTAAGCATTAATCTTTTTTAACAGAAAGTAATAAAGCAACTTTAGCTGTTGCAAAGAAAGATTTGAACATCTTTTATATATAGAAATTCAAACTGATTTGTTTGCAGATAGGTCTGCAGAAATGAATTTGTGAAAAAAGAGAGTGAAAAAACAGTTCAGATGTTTCTCTTGAAAAGATGAGGGAGAGAACCAAGGAATCTCTTGGATGTGCCAAGCTCATAGCAATGTGCTTTTCAAAGCATTTTATGTGGTAATTTGAGATCTCTTTAAAACTGAAACAGCTCATAGTGCATATATGTGTATGTTGAGTCACTGAGAACAGATTGGGAAGGTGACCACTTGGTGCTGTCAGCACTTCTTTGTTCAGTGCTGCGTGTGCCATGTGCAAGTGAAACAAAGGTGTGGGTGAGACCCAGGCTTTGGATTTGCAATGGCAATTGAGATGTAATCATGTGCCTGAATGTTCCCTCTTGCCTTTTGAGAAGATATTTAAAAATAAGTGATATAAAAAACAGAAGAACATTACAAATATGAAGCTACCACACTTTCCAAGTTGACTTGTTAGCTTTGTTTAAATTGTCCTCCAGAAATAGTTCTGATGATAATGCCACAAGTTTAACAATGGGACTATTTCTGCTGCTGCACAGGCAAAACTTTTTTTTTTTTTTTTTCCTGAAGTGGCAGAAAAAGTCCTAAGTATTCTGTTTGAATATATGAAGGAACACACCATCTTGTTAGTTAGGCTTGTTCTGCAACGTCATCTTTCATTAGTAAAATGTTGGGATTTTTTTTTAATCAAAAATTAGAGCAACTACTTGCTGTCAGACTACTTGAGGAGAGCCCTGACCAAAGATTTCCCTTCATTACAGGTTCAGTTAATATTAGGAAACATGATCCTGATAATGTTTAAAAACTTGAAAGAACTGTAATGAACTTGAGACAAGGCTGTAAAGATTTTAAGGACTTTCCATCCACTAGTATATTTCCCATATAAAATACCCACCAACAAGCCAGTTAAAAACTCGAAATAGGTTTTGGAAGAAACAATTTATATCAAATCAAGGGTTTGAGAGTTTACAGTCAAGCTGATAATTTTGTTTCTAAAGTGAAATTCTACTATTGTGTCATTTTCATCTTACCATTACAGTATGAATTGCATTTTGACACAGTTTATAACTAAAAAAAAAATTATCCTAAGGATCAAAACTCCAAGTACAAATAACAGTGATATTTGCATGTTATGGGAGAAGACTTGGCTTCTGCAATCACTGTTGTGCAAGTAGTATTCTTGGGCAGCACATTGCTAACACCACAGCATAGTACCCGGAGATATGTCCAGCTCTTGCACTTCTCTCTGGCACTGGGTCACATATCTAAATTTTCCTATGAAAGGAATACTGAGTGGCCTGACTGCACTGTTCTTTGTTTTCCCCTGCTGCCCTGGCACACACCAGCACTGTCCCTGAGGCTGCTTGTTTAAGAAACCCTGGATCTCAGTCTGCATTCCTTTGTGTCAGCCTTGGGTAGCTGCAGCATAACATGGGGATATAATGTAAGCTGAAACTGTGTTTTTCTTGACTTGAATGTCAGTTAATGCTTAAAACAGTCTCTGACAGATAGTTGTACAGCATTGATATACTATGTACACACTATGCTTTGAATGTAAGGTTCCTTTTTTTGATGATGCCTTCCCGAAGTTTTAATTCCAACAAAAAGAGAGTCAAGTCTTACGTGCAGTCATACAACAAGTAATTATCAGAACTTAAGTTTTTAAGTCTAGTTGCACTACACGTCAAAAAGATTAAACTATGAAGAAATTTTGAAGATTAATTTTGACCTGGCCATGTTTGTGCAGCATATGCTTAGGCTAAAAACTGATACCAGTATTTCAATGTATGCAGCTAAAATTAAATATCACAAGGTGTAGCTGGAAGAGTTGTGAGATTAGTCATCTCAAGAAGGTGGACCACTTCTTTTGTGGAGATTCTGTTGTATGGAAACAGTAGTGAAAATTACATCCTTAATGATAGAATATGGGCATTTTCTGCAGCTTTTCCCATGATGATTATATTTGATGCAGCATTCAAATGGGAGAGATTCCCCAGAAACTGGGAGGTGGTGTGCCAACTTAGACTAGGAAACATCTGAACCTTAAGTTCTGACTACTTTGTTTAGTATTCACCCCTTCCCACTTGGCTTCTTTCATGCTGTTTTTGGGCTACTTATTAGTTCTGCATTTGTTGCTATTTTCACATACATAACAGGAAGAACATCATTGTGGAGACTGCATTCAGTTTGTAATACCAAGTCACCCTTTGAAATGCTCAAATTGCTTTTATGTTGATGTCTTCAATGTTTGCTCCTTGTACCTGTCATCACTGATGTATCACAAGTCACTTTGTGTTCTTTGCTATGATTTTACTTCCTGAAATCAGGCAGGCAGAGTATTTGGTAGTATCTGTGGTGATGTACACAGCCAGTATTGTTTGGAAACTTTCTAAAAATTAAATTACGAGAAGTGAGTGGTATTGAGACCAGGGTTTCCAGTGTTTTCTTAAGCTGGAAGTAGTGGTCTTTCAGTTTCACTGTAGAAATTGTTATTGAGGTGGTCTCTGATAAGACTTGGGTTTGGTTTTGTTTTTTTTTTTTATCAAATTATGGAAAACCTACTCAGGCAGAATGCAGAATTTTCCTCTGGCTGAATTTGATAATTCAGTGTGGACTTTTTAGGATAAAAGCTGGATAGTGCTGAGAAAGCTACTGCCTGTTGATGGTGGGTAAGCACATCTTCAACACTGAAAACACAGAAAGCATGAATCCAACCTCTACATAAATGACCCTGTGATTTGTATGTCACTGATAGACTCTGGAGTTGATCATTAAAAATAAATCAGTGTTGTGTCAATAAATGAAATATATTGCCATAAATTCCTCCTTTTTTTTTTTTTTTTTTCCTATCGATGCTGGAAGTCCTCTTTGATTTTATTTAACAGAAATGATTGTGCTAATATGATGGTTCTGAGATATTCAGCCTCTGCTCCTGTCGTGATCTTTCTGCAGTACATAAAAATGATCAACACAGGCATAGCTTCATGCTTAATTTCTTTTCTTCTTATGTTTTCCTCTACTAATAATGTTTTTGTCTCCCTTTCGACTTCATTAACATGATGGAAGATTTTTTTATGATACAGATCAGTAAGTACTGGGTAAAATGCGTTTTGCCTGTTTTGATTTCTGTGTTTGCATTATCATTGATTCATTTCTTTATATGAAAAAGAATGTTAGAAGAAACAAAGCTTGGCCTTTGCTTCCTTGAAATATTGGAACAATGAGTTTCATATTCAGCTTATCGGTAATACAAACATGGCATTTTCCAGAAGTTTGGACTAGCCAGCTATGCAATGTCTGAGCCAAATAGTGTCTAAGAGCAGAAATGAAATTGGTAATGAATTGGGATTCTCACTCAGAGAGACACTCCCTCCAATAAACAAATGTTGAAACTTTAAGCTTTCTGAAGTGTTTTCTCCTACTGATATTATTTCACTCTCAATGTTCATATTCTGACTCCTGTGTTGTGATTCTCATTCTGCTTAGAGAAACAGGAAAATCATGCGAGTTAGTAAACCCTCTTTAACATGAAGAATGAAAAGAATCATAGAACAGTTCGGGTTGTAAGGGACGTTTACAGGTCATCTAGTCCAACACACCTGCACTGAGCAGGGACATCTGCAACTAGATCAGATTGCTCAAATATAGATTTTTCTAGCCAAAAATCTTTTTAGATCAATTCTAAATTTCTGCTGCATTTGCATTTAGTCTCTGTATAGCATTGTCAATTAGAGACAAGTTCTCTAAAGGTATAATATGCTTTTTTTTTTATTACTTTTTATAGTAGCTACAATTTTTAGTTTAAATTATAATGGCTTGAAATGTATAATGGAAAAGGTAATTGACCTGCTGTTTTGGGAGGTAAGGTAACAAGGTAGACTTACCTCTTCTGATGTGTTTTTTCTCTGTCCCATATTGTTTTTCTGGGCTCTTACTCCACAATCAGTGGTTGTGTTCTGAAGACAGAGAAAAATGAAGCTTCTTTACAGTTTCCAGTAATAGAGTTTTTACAGGATCGTACTAAGTATGTGTAATGACCTGAGAGTATGTAGGTGTTCACAGTCGTCTTGAGTAGCTCCAATGGACCAAACTAGGAGTATGCTGGTGGTATGGTACTGTTGAAGTTCATGATCAGAAATCACAGACCTATGTTAATTTCTGAATTGTGCAAGGAATTTGCTTGGGAGTACTGAGTCAGACATTCAACATGCCAGAATCCGTTCTGATAACCTACTGTCTTCCACACTGTTAACAGCATTATAGCAAAGATCATCACGTGCTTCTGCCAACAACTGTTTGATAAACTGGTAGAGATGTGGCCTCAGAACCTCACCATGTTGTACCTACACAGAAGTTGTCAGGCTCATTCAACCAAAATGATATTGACAAGGATTCTTGTTGAGTTCCTAGTCAAAAAAGGACAGAGAAAGCAATTACAGTGGCTCGGGTTTGCACTTGGAAAGACTGTGAATAGGACTTTTCATGTTTGATCCCATGTACTACATTTTATAACACCTAAGTTTGGAGGGGGTGAGGAGGAAGAAGTGGTTTTAGCTTTTTGGTTTGGTTTGGTTTGTTTGTGTATTTTTGTATTTTGATTGGTTTTGTTTTTGTTTTTTTTAATGGGAATATTTACTTTTCACAAGGTAAAAATACTTAATGTTTATCTATAGCATTTTTGACAAAACAGAAAGACCTTGGAGAAACAGATCTTTATACTGTACTTTTCAAGCCAGATCTGTTCTCCCAGAAAGTGCCAGAAGGGATTTCTTCCTGGAGGATTAACTACTTTTTCCTCTTCCTTGTTCTCTTAAATCAAGTATTTAAACAGTTCAGGAAGTTTTGACTGCTAAATGCCAATTCTTACTGAGTAATGTTGTGTTTGTCTTATACTAAAGGCTTGCTTGGTGATGGTTCCATAGCATCTGGGTAAGGCTAGCAGCCCTTTCATTTCCAGAATTTTGAATCTGTTTGTGTTAATACATTCCTGCTTCACAATGGGTCAGATACCAGAGAGATTAAGTTGGAATGCTCTTTCAAGTCATCTTTTTCTGATTAAAGTAGATGTTTTTTGTTTTTTTTTTCTCCTCACTATGTCCTGCCCTTTATTTAAAGTGATCTGGCAATTCCCACTCTATAAATTGAAGGATTTATTTATTTAACCTGAAGGTAGAATCTTTTGATTAATTGTCTGAATAGATTTCATAAGCCTTAATCTTTTTTGAATCACTCCTTGTTAAAGATAGTGATGCATTTAAATGGCTATAATTTATCAACAAATTAAAATGGTCATTGTAGGTTTGTATGTTCATTATATTGTTGTAATTTTTTCATTAGTTCTGCCCATCTTCACTCATCTTCAGTATATTTTGGTATATTTTCATCACACGAGGAAGGTGACAAAAATGTATGTACTGATTTTACCAAACAGTAAATAGCAGTACTTCATAGCAGTATTCAATATATTTTGTTTGAGTGGATATAAATCAATTGTGACAAAACAAGTTATAGTGTACTCTGACCTTGCAAAGCCAATCAGAGAAGTAAACCATACAAGAAAAAATTCTTAACATTTGGATACAGGAAAAAAATGTCTGAAATTGTGTTAAAGAATTCAGTATGTATGGGAATTGTTGTTATGGGAATTTTACCTGCTTGGGTGTAGAATGGGGAATAAACACTCTTAATTTTTGAGGACTGTTTAACTGTAAACATTATATCAAATAGATTTTTTTTTTTTCCCTACTGCTGACTGATATAACAAAACAAATACTATGTTAAGTAAAAAAAAACCATGATCTAGAAAAACAGGCAGTAAAAAAATAACATGTGTATGAAGTATATTATTTCTTTTGCAATAATTTAAAACATATTTATGAAAGTATAGGAACAAGAATTTTTAATTTATTCACTTTGAGAATAGGTACCAAAAAGACTACATATTTGAGGAATATTTTAAAATAGAATCAAGTTCCAAGTACAGCAAAGTTCAAACAAATCATCAGTTAGAAATATTGTTAAAATTTTGAAATAAGTATTGGTAAAATGAAAACAGAGAGCTTAAAGATAGCATTTGATTCTTCATTTAAGTATGGTTTCAGACAGGTAGATTGTATCAGACAAAACTATTAACTTCTACCATTTACAGCAAATTTCTTGGATTTAAGTAAAAACCAACGTGAACCAACCATGGAAATTAGTACTTAAATGAGATGGGCAATCCCATTTACTAGAAGAATTCTAAATGCTAAGATATGGTTAGAACAAACGTTCTCCAAATGGTATGTACTGTTGTAGGTCTAAGTTAGGGCATACTTTCTGTTGAAAGCTTGTTAGCAAATAGAAAGGCTTTTACTGAATCAACATAGTATGGCTACTTCACAGAGCAAAAGCAGCAGTTCTCTCTTACATACTTGTATTCCCAGATGAAATGAATGAGTTTGAACAAAGGCAACCACTTTGACAGCACTTAATTCTATTATTTTTATCATATATTAGTCCAGTTCCCAGGCTAACGTTTATTTGAATCATGTCTGTCATTTCTTGACTGCACTATTGCCTACAGATATACATGACTGGGGGCTGTGAGTGGCTAGTGACAGTCCCTGTACTAAGGAAAGGACATTATATAGTGTGTTTTACTTAGCTCACTATCAGTCGATTTTGATTATTTGTCCCTTACGGTTGCCCATAAAATCTTTACTGGCAAGCACAAATAAAGTGGTGTCAGGAATTAAGATGCTGGAGGGACACCAGTCCAAGAAGTGCAGGTTCAAATTTGAATATATTTGATCGTATATATTTGGTCATATCATTAATGTAAATTTTTAATTGACTTTGATTAGTCCTGTAAGTCACAGAGATGTTTTACTCACAGTGAATTTTTCTGTCTTTAGACACCAGGAAGTAATACTTTGAATTGCACATTCTCCGTCAGCTTTGACTGTGCTGTATTAATTTAATGTATAATATTAGGCATTAAGTATCAACTAAAACTTAATTTTAGTCAAATTTTATAATTTTATTTCCAGTGGTGCTAAAGGATGAATGCCAGCATTTCAATATGCACAGATGAGAACTCAAGAGGGGAGCAGTCTTCCATTCTGTGGTGATAAACCCATACCTATCTTCGAAAACTAATATTCATACAAGTACAACTTGGAACAAAATGTGCAGGCCAGTTGTCTGGAGGGCTATAGAAGGAAAAAAAAAAGGGAATGAAGCTAAACCCCATAAAAGTCCCCAGCTCTTTCTCAAATAAGATATTTTTGGTATCTTCTGTTTGGAATGTGAAACAGAACAAAACTAGAATGATAATCGTTTTTGGCAGAAAAGGTTGAGGTATTTATTAACATGTTCAGTGTTAGTTTTTGTTTTCCAATAAGACTTCTGCAGAGAAAGTCAGAATATGGTTATATATTGAAGTCTAATCTTATTGGACCTGTCTTTACAATGCAATAGGTTTGTTTGGTTTTTTTTCCTTATGGTTAAAATACTGTGTAGTTCTAGACTTTTACCCATTGTGGTGGTATTTTCTAAGTGACTGCCTTTCTCCCATATAAGCCGTCTTCATCTATGTGTTACAGTTCTGGTGTTCCTTGACTAAACAGAGATTTAAGCCAGTGTTAAACTCAACTGGTTGCTCAGCACATGGCATCTTTGCAGAAGACAGGGTCTCCTCTGTAGTGCTCTACTTGGCTCAAGGTTGTTTGATTTTAAAAATGCTATCTTTTATGCTATCTTTTGTTTTCAAATGCTATTTTAGTGACAAGAAAGGTTATTTAGGATGCCTATGCATGAAGATGACTCAGTTTTATTGTTCAGAGCAAGTTTCAATTTTAAAACCTGTCCTTTTTTATATTTTTAAAAGCATAAATCTATGCCTTTAGATTCTGTATTTCTTGCGCATAGCATGAATTATCAAAATATCACAGTTTATTCCTATCTGTCCCCCACCTTTTTTTTTAACTGTTCTCTTTTTGAAAGAGAAGTTTGTGACTCAGCAACTTAAGTTTGTAGGTTGTTCCTTTAGTGGACTATCTTGAGACTATTCATATGGGTTTCTCTTAAATTCTTTTGGAAACATGAATGTGGCCCTAGAAAGCACAGAGAGAATTCAGAAGACTGGCTGGACGTCACCTCAGCTACTGCAGGACTGACCTGAGATTACTGCCCCTGCTCTTAGTCCTTACCCCAGGAGAGGCCTTGACCAGACATCACCATTTTACTATTTTCAGGCCCCTGGAGTCAGTGTGACAGTGGCCTGAAGCAACAAACGGTGAAACTGGTTTAAAATAAAATGTCCCTTTCAAGTTCTTCCTGACCCCGATGACAGAATGAAATAACTAAGAATTTCTTGCCAGGGTATAACTGAACTTGGCTTGATAGATGTCATATTTCAAAAGCATGAGCCTGTCAACAGTTGATAAAATGCTGTTTCTCCTTTTAAAATAAACAAACTCTTCTGTGTTTAGTTCTTGAAGGGAAGAATTGAATACAATTAACAGTTTATGCATTATGTAAACCACATGTTAACCTTTAAACCCAGGGTTTGCAGACTATAAACAGTTTAGAAAATTTCTCGATAAAATTATCTGCTTTCTTTCACAGTATATAGAATACAGAGACAATAATTTTCTGAAGGGCACTGTTCTTCTTCTGTTACATGCTTGAAGCCTGAGCTCACTAAACTGAGCTTTTCTGTGGCAGCAACCATGCGGGACCTCCACCTGCTTGTTGAAGCCCCTGTCCCAGCAGCACTGTGTCCTAGGGACAGAGTCTTCAGTGAGGCTGGATCTCACCTTCTGGGAAACACACTACCTCCTGGTAGCGTTAGAAGACTTGGGGTGAAAGTATGGTCTGTTAAAAACAGTGCCCAAATGAATTCAAACCCTTCAGTGGATTTTGGATGAGACACAATGTACAGATGTAATGCAATCAGAAGTGATTGATGAAAGAGTGGAAAACACTAAAGAAATCTCCTGCTATCTGGTATTGTTGATAGATTGCTGGCATGATGATTTGCAGATGCCTGTACGTGCTGCCTTTGAGAATAGGTGTGGATAGTGGCCGTTAACATTATAAATAAATTTGGGAGGACAAGCATAGCAATGTTCTGACCAAGATCAGTTATATGAAGAGTAAAAGAAAGCAAACTCTGCTTCAAAGCAATCTGTAGCTATTATCTATTAACATTTACAACTTCAACAATTAACTCTTGACAATACTTGCTATGTAGTACTGGTTACTGCTGTTTTCCAAATGAGATTACATGAACTTCAGTTTATATTACTATATTTTCAACAAGTGCCATTCTGTGTTAACAGGAAAAAAAAAAAATCTGTAATCTCTCTGGCTAATCCAAGCATAACTGTTTATAGCATGGAACAACCAATGGTAAGAGACTGAGTTTTAGAGGCCAGGGTGAGGGTCTTTTGTTTTTTATTCTGTGGGTTTTATTATGATTTTACTAATTAATCAACAACTAAGATAAACAGAAAGATCTCTGAATCTGAGGGTAAGCATATTGCCGAAGTCTGACATTATGAAGATCAATTGCTGCTTCATGCCCAGCCTTTTATCTCAGTGTTTATAGCAAAGAAGACTTATGCTAGAGGTATTTAAAATTCAGAATAACATGACAGTTTCTAAAGTCAAAATTCGTTCATAAATTGAGTGGGTTCTTTACTACTGACAACAGGCTTAAAATGCTCAATATTGTAGTGCAGATGTACGGTGACTGATTTGATTTGTACCAAACCTACCTGACAAATACCAAGTGCCAAGTTCAGTAGCAAACAACTTTTGATCATGTCACCATGCTACATGCTTTGAAAGTACATGGAATTTATGCCGCAGATGTTTTCCTCAATGAGGAGAGGTAAATTGCATAGTACAGATGGGCCAAACTACCAAAAGCACCTGATGAATGATGTATCTTTGCCTTGCATAAACAGTAGTTGTTGAATTCAGATTACTCTGCATGTGTAGATGGCACTGAAATATTTCTCAGGACACCAATTAACTTTTGTGAAAACAGATCTATCCAGTCCACCAAAACAAACTGAACACCCTGTCTAGTGCTTCAAGTTCAGGAAACCAGGAAAAAAAAACAATTAAAATAGTGTATACAAAATTAAATAATTACAACAACGCAGGCAATAAATTACACCAAAGTAGGCAATGAAATGTATTTTGAACATGGTGTTTTTAATTTTTCAATAGGAATGGACCTCTACATTTGTGTTCATATGCACATGTGCATGTACTTGTTTACAGCTGGTTATGCTGACAGCTATACATTTCAGGAAAAAGTTAGTCCCTTTCATGGCTCTGTACCACAGCTGTAACTCTGACACAGCCAGTGGTATTGTCAAGCTGGATATAGTTTTTCTCTTTGAAAAAAGAGCAAATAAATGAAAGGACACAGGGTTCCCTATGAATGTTCAAGTCAATAAAAATAGCATGTTTGTTTTAATTGCAGAAATATGTACTTAATATTTTCATTAGTCCTATTTAAATTTTTCAAAATTGTGCTCAATTTTGCTACAAAATTTCTGTTCACTCTGAAGTGATAAAATTAAAACCAACCAACAAACAAACCAAACACCCCCAGATTCCTTAACAACAAGCTCTTGTTATATTCAGCAATTTTATGACCACTGTGTTCACACAGCTGTACTATCTCCTTATTTGTAATTTTAGCTGAATTCTTGTAGTCCTGGATAGAAAGTCAAGTACTTTGAAACATGAGCTCAGATGATCCAGCCATATGTAGGGAAAATGGTACAATATGTCCTCCCATAATAATTTGCTGGTATTTGAGATTCAACAGATTTATTGGAAACGAAACAAACTTTATGGGAGCTTAAAGATGGCTATTGCAAAAAGGACTGTAAAAAAATGTTGAGTTATTTTAATTGTGCTTGGAAGCAATGAAGCCTTTAAACTTGTTATTTTAAGAATAAGTATATTATGACCTCAGGATAATGCCATTAGAACTATTCCCATTTCTTTTCAGTCCCGTATAAGGGAAACAAAGGAAAACTAAGATCAGTAGTATTATGTAAGCTATCCAGACTTAAATTCATTCCAAATGCTTTTGAATATAGTGAAGCATTCTTTTCATGTACTCACTGACAATTAGAAGTGAAAGCTATTTGAAAACCATCTAAGCAATGTCTGAAAATGTTACGAGTGATGATAGAAATTAGTTTTGGATTGTTTGTTTTTCCCCTGTTACCAGCTACCCTAGTGTTCTGCCTGCTTCATGTTACTCTCTAAAGGAACAGCTCTTATTTCAGGTGCAGTTACTGTCAAAAGGACTAGAAACAAGCGTCTAAAATCTTGTGTAGTAGGATTTACTTTATTATTTTTTAGCTCATGTGTGAAAACACAATATCTCTTTAAGTAATTGCTTTTGGATGAAGACACTGATAAAAGAGAGCGACTTCCTCAGATAAAGAGTAATGGCCCTCTGCATCCTTCACTCAAGCATAAAGTGCCTGAAGCATCTAAAAGAATATCAGAAATTTTAGTCAAATTGAGCCTTGCACGGTGCCTGGATAATAGTGGTTAACTGCATACAGAGCTAGGCTTTTGCATAACATCACAAAATAAAATGATGATAAGGACAACTCTACTCTTTTGATCGCTCAATTCATTCAGGTTTAATAGTAGCAATATTAACAAAAATGTAAAATTAATGAAAGCACAGAGTTCATTCATCTGGCAAGATGCCAAAGCCTTTATAGAGAAGAACAATTGTGCTGTAGCTTGTTGAACATTCTGGGCCTGATTTTCTAACATGAACGATTTAGATTTACTTTTATCACTTTAAGCTAACGTGACTAGAATAATATATGTAGCTCAATTACATTTCTCTCTCTTTATAACCTCATTTAGTGCTTTGCAGTATCCTGTCCTTCAGGACTTTTTTAGCTTGCTGGGTCAAACTGCAGCGCTGTTACATTTCAGATGCCTAGATAAAGATACTGGGAAATCATGCGGAGTCAAAGAATATCTCCCCAAACCTTGGAAATATTTAATGCACACAGAAATACTGTAGCAACTATTTGGAATACTTCTAAGGCATAGCAAAGCTGCCAGGTAGAAAAATTTACCTGTTTTCTTGTTAAAGGTTTTCCCCACTAATCAACTGAAGCATTTATTTCCTATTAACTTGACAAAATCTTAATGTAAAAACCCCACCCTATTAGCAAGAAGGTAATTCATGTGGACCAGGTATTTTCATGGCAAATGATCTGTGTTCTGTGGTTGTTTATGTAATCTCTTAACAATAAAGATGTCTTTAAAACAAACAAAAGCAAACTACAAATGATACCCCAAAGGTATGCTATCTGCAAAGTATCTACCAGCTCTTGATATGTGGAGGTACTTCAAATGTTCAAAACTTTTACTATCCATAAAGACTCATCTCTGTCTTTGAATGCATGAGAATGTTTACAGTTACTTGAGCATTTTTTTCCATAGCTTCAGAAATAGCTGGTAGAGTATCTGCCAGGTCCCTCTGCTAGGTTGAGACCTTTTTGCTGGTTTGTCACATACTGCTTCCTGAAATTGGGACTGTGGCAAGGGAGGAAGATACAGGTTTTTTCCTTTGTGCTTATCAAAGTCTGACTTTCACTATATGACACTTTATGTTGTAGGGTTTTTGTTTGGTGGTTGTTGTTGGTTTGTTTTTTTTTTTTTTCTTATTTTGGATTTCACATCCTAATCTGTCACTGTAAGGTACAGTTTCAGATCACTTGTTTCTTTCTTTTTGCTTAACAAATTCCAGTTCTCTTGTCCAAGAGAACCACAAGCTCACCATCATAAGCAGTCAGCACTGCTCCCAGCACAACTGTTTGCAAGTTGAATGGAAATGGGTAGATGACAGATGATGGCAAATCCCATTTCCATGATGAATGTTCATGTGTTCTTAGGCTGCTACTTAGTTTACATTAAATTCTCCAATATTTTTAAAGAGACCCATGTCTTTTCCTGGCGTTAAATGCTGATGTTTACATGAATGTCAGCATCCTCTGTCTGATCTGCTTAGCTACATCAGTTTTATGTACCGTACCAATTTAAGTCATTAAAGAAGGTAGAAGCTTTGAAATAGGAATTAGCAACTGAATTTATTAGTGGTTGTTAGGTCTTTTGCCCTGGAAATGCTTTTGCTTATTTGACTAATTCATATGCTGTTTCTGCTATAGCTGTTTTCGGAAGCCAGTGTGGTGAGTTTGTGGCACCAGCATTATTTTATGAAAATTTGTAAACAGTGATGCAAGAAGATTCCACAACCTTGCAGAAGTATAGCTGTGTTCATAGCTTTGAATATAATGGCACATCATGAAAGAAAGGCATGTGGTTCAGTGATTAGACCAGAGCACTGGGGCTTCTCAATTCGCTTTCCAGCTCTTCTACAGTCTTACTTGAGTGGCTTTGAGTAAATCAGTTGAACTTTTTAAAGCTCAGTTTACTCATTCGTAAAACTGCTCTAATACCTGTAGGCTAATAGCTTCCTGCTATTAAAGTTAAAAATTTAATTACTGTATATTTGCATATTGCTATTACTGTTAATTATTAGTGTGCACAAAAAATGAAAGGGGGAAATAAAATAATAAAAATGGACTGTTGGTATCAGAAAATAACACAAACTGTAATTGTGACTACAGATGATGAATCAATGAATGAAATATTGTACTAACTGCCAGTGTTACATGACTGAAGGTCATGACTGAAGGACCAAATCAAGAGAAACTATAGGGTTATCTAGAAAAAAATAATAGCTATTTATTATATTTTGCACCAGTAAAATGGTGTTGATTCATAATTTTTGGATTTTTTTTCATTCTGCATAAGTATACATTAGGCCATTTCAAGGGCTATGGAAGATTTCACTAACATGAACTAGAATTACCTTTTACTGTTGAAATGAAAAGCTACTGACATTATTTGGAATTACTCAGCAAAACTTAAACTGCATCTGCAAAGCCTGGCAAGCTATACAAAATAATTTTGCTTTTGAAAATATATTTCAGTATTTTTCTGATACTGCACTTTGGGCTTTTTAGTGTTCTCTGATAAACTACATCAGGAGTATGGATTTTACAGTGACATAGATGTTCCGAGATGAAATGTCCACGGGACTTGTGACTTTGTGATTCTAATGGGTATCACTGCAGTGAGCAGCAGCTCAGTGATATTCTCACTCCCCTTCCCTCCTGTTCCCTGTGCTCGCTCCCACTTGCAGTACATTCCAGTTCTCACTGCAGTGCAGTGAGCTCTTTGGTGAGCTGCTTCAACTGGAAAAAGTCTGCACACAGCCTGTTTTTTTTCCCCTGCTGATTTAATTTTCTGTTATGTTGGTTAACTGAAACAGCCTGGGGAGGGATTTGATGAATGCCAGAGCAAGGGAACAGGCAGGAGTGTGTGGCTGAAGGAGGGGGGGGAGCAAATTTGAGGGGAGTGCAGAAGTAAAATGCTTTTGGGACCAGCTGGAATGACTTACTGCTGCCAGAACTGTATATAGATTGTCCTCTTCCAATCTGCACGTTCTCATTTTGTGGTAGATGTCATTGTTGACAGATTTTGGAGTCTCCTTAAGTTAGCAATGAATTAATTTTCCTTCTCTTCTCTTCTCTTCTCTTCTCTTCTCTTCTCTTCTCTTCTCTTCTCTTCTCTTCTCTCTCTTTTATTTTCTCTCTCTTTCTCCCTATCTTTCTTTCCCCCTCTCATTCCTTTCATTTTTATCTTATTTATTTTTTTATTCTTGTTTTTTTTTTTTTATCTTTCTACTGTGGGCATTAAATAAAATGATGAAGCAGGTATAATGACAGAGCTTATTTAATAATCCCTTGTCTATATATAAAGACACTCTTTTCCTCCCACTTTCTTCATACCATCCATAATCCTCAGAGACATCCCTGTGGTACATCATTTCAAGTGGGTGGTCAGTCTGTGCATATTTGAGTGCTCTCCTATTTGTCCGTGGAAGCTGGAATATCTGCAGTGTGGGCTCTATTGTTCTCTCCACTTTTTAGAGACTTGTGGATGACTGCATAATATGATATAAAAAATATTCCTGACCATTAAACATGTGTTGTCTTTTCCTACTCCATTGGATTTAGCACTGTTGTATTTTCACTTAAGAATTTTCTACATAAATGGCAGGCTAGAGAATTCCTTGAGCCTCTTTTGCTGTCTTTTTTCCATTAATGTGGGTTATTCAGGTGTGACTCTCAAGGAGCTGCAGGATTTGAAAGACACAACAGTAGGGATGCAAATTTCCTTATGAAAATGTGTGAGCTCATATGAATCAATTATTATGTTAACGTTTTTACTCAGCGTGTTATGTTGTGTTATTAGTCCAGTAAGGCACTACTTCATTTGAAGCATGCAGGTAATTCAAATTCAGCAGAATAATGAGTGCCCTTAGAGATATTTCTGCGCATCTTGCATATGAATTTTGACAGATAAGATTGGTACCCTTTCCATAGTGTCCGTGGTTTTGCACCATAAACTGCAGCATAAAAATTATAGGTTATCTACCTTCTCAAAATATGAACTGAAGAGCTGTACAGGACTTAAAGTACTCAGACTAAAATCTGCTTAGCATCCTGACTTAGCTGGAGATTTCAGTTTGGTATTTTGTTAGAGACTACCTCTTATCTTCTCTGAAACTTCTCCTCTGTAGACTCCTACTACCAACTGGAAAACTATTTGATCAAATGAATATTATTTCAAAAATCAGACAACTTTTAGAGAACCCAATTTCTGGCAAATTATGGATTGAGGGGAGAATTCTGCATTTTGCTCAAGTGTATTTATAAAGATTGCCCATACCCAATGAAAATGGACTGTGTTTTTCTCTTTGGGAGAGAGTGATTTCTCCCTTTTAAAACACATAAATCTTTGAATCTTCCCAATTCTACAAAAACCCTGTGTGCTGTGGTACAATTAGACCCACGGGGGAGTTAATTTTGTAAGCAGCTGGCATACAGTGTGAGTGGCTGTGTGCTCTGTATTCTGCTGTTGTTCTGGCACAACATTCCTTGCAAAGCACAGATCAAATGGCACCTCAGTTCACTGAGGACAGAGAAAATGACTGTTAAAAGATATTTTAGTCTTAGATAGCCTGGCATTTTACTTGCGTGTAAAAAAATAAGGTTTGAATTAGGTTTGAATCCCTATAAGATAGGAAAGAATGGTCATTAAAAAAATGTTGTTACACTTTAAAAACAACTTAGGAGGATCAAAGAGTGTAGAACTCCCATGAACAAGGCAGGTATGATACTGTAGTCCCATGTGCTGTCTTTGTCCTTTTGTGATCTCACGCTAAGTTATTGGCAGTTTATATGCACTTCTGGGTTTTCAACTTATATGAAATTAATAATGTGTGTGCTCAGAGAAACCAAAAATCCTCCCAAACCCTCTGGCCAGGTACCGTAAGAAACAAATCTACTGATTCAGGAAAGAATATGAGTTTGTTATGTTATGTTATCTTGGGATTTTTTTACAAGGGCTTACTATGTTGTGAAATATATCTGTAGCATTATGAAAAATAATCTAAATGTGAAATACAAATGAGCAGCACATGGGACCAGGTCTTCAAGTTTTTATCACTGATGATGTCAAATAATGGAAACACAAAAGCCACTCCGAACATGTGTTGTCCTCATGGGCATTCTCATGCTAAAATTAAAAAGTAATGTCCTTTGTCCAGTAATTTTGCAAATCAGATAGTAAATTTTTGGTAGGGACAACTGAAATGGTAATCACAAGGCCCATAATGTATAAAAAGTATGTGAACACCTTTGACAGATCTGCTGTGTGATATTTATACTTGGTTACACCTACCAAGTTAGAGTCATTTACTAGGAGCTAGTTGGTAGAATCTTGCTTTTATAATAGATAAATATGTGAATGATGTGAAAAATAATAGGACCAATCTTGTGCTATTGTTAATATGCCAGTGGAATTATGTCAATTTTTAAATCAGTTGAGGAATATCCTGGGCATTTTCTGTTGTTCAGTGTTTCTTTGTGACGTAATTTAGATTTCAGAGGCTCTGAAGAACAAAAGGGTAAATTTTCAACACATGATTCAGCAGGAGGAAATGGATTTCCTGTATCCATCAGATAAATCTCTGAAGCTCTAACTTTGGCTCCATATCCTAAAATGCCAATTTTCATTGTCTTGCCCTATTTATCAAGTGCAGTGAGTACTAGCTGGTGTGTGGGACATCTTTTACTACCACTAGGAAATGTGATCAAAGAAACTTGAAAACAGATTATTAAAATAATATTTGGTGGTATACAAAATTTTATGTATATGGAAGGTGAAGACACCTGAAGTTACTAAGCTAAAAAGTAGGCTAAACTTAAGATATGGAAAAAGAAATATTTTATTTTAGCTGTAGTTTCTGATGTTGATCTTGTCAGTGAGAGTTAAAACTAGATACTGAGCTGACATATGACTATTAAAAAACAATTTGTGTTTAAGTGCTGCATGTTTGGATTTATTTATTTGTAGCTACTGATTTTATTGGTAGTATGATTTGAAATTTATCTGTAACTGAGCACTGTTTAAAATGTTGATGAATACCCTGAGACAAAAAGGATAACACAGCCTTTCTGGAGCAACATACAGATTAGTTTGCTCAGTGTGGTGCTAGCAGTCTGCTTAACATTCATCTGTGAATCCAACACTTGATAAAAAGCAAATTAGTGCCAGGGGGCAAAAGCAAATACAGCCTAAAAACAGTGAGGAACTTCATATTTTCTGTTAGCACCAGAAACCTTATTTATCGAACCGAAGCCATCCTCAGAAAACAAAATAAGAATTATTGCAAAGAAAAAAAAAAAAACAAACAAAAAAAACCCTTTAACTAAGCCAAATGTGATTGTCTGTGTACAGCATCCTCAGTGTGCTGTATGGCCCTGAATACCCCACCTGAAATACAACACAGCAAAGACAGAAGTACCTGGGAAAGGGTCAGAGCCAGAGAATGGCCTCTTTCCCAGGAAGAAAGCAAATGATTAGAAGTTGTCAGACTGGGAAAGGCTCCATCAAAGTAAGACTGAAAGAAAGATGGCAAGCAGGGAATGATTATTTACCCTTTTGTTTAACGCAGAGATTGGAAAAAGCTCCATGACAGGAATAGATGTGCAGAAATCACAGAACAGTAGGGGCTGGAAGGGACCTCTGGACATCATTTCATCCAACCCCCCTGCCAAAGCAGGTTCACCTGCAGCAGGTTGCACAGGATCATATCCAGGTGGGGTTTGAAAGTCTCTGGAGACAGAGACTCCAACCTCTCCAGACCTTCCTGTCTTCCAGTTTGTGCCCATTGCCCCTTGTCCTATCACTGAGCACCACTGAGAAGAGACTGGCCCCGTCCTCTTGAGCTCTGCCCTTTAGATATTTATAAACATTGCTAAGAAATAAGGCAAAATGGAACAGAAGACACACTGCCTTGCTACCATGAGTTGCAGAGTTCAAGAAATCCGAAGGTGGGTTAGAGAAACATGGTGGATGTGTCAGGAGCAACAGAAAACTGGGCTCTGATGTTGGAGGTCTCCAGACCACACACCGTGACAAGATGGCAAATAATCATTAATCAAAAATAATCAATTAGTAATCAACTGATTTAGTTTTGCTGTATCAATACTCCAGACACTCTGCATAAAAGTTTGTTATATGCCTGTTCCCATTCTTATGTGATGAATCGTGATTCATAAGCACAAACAATTGGGAGTATAAGAGATTAAATAATTAGCTTTATTGTGCATCATGTTCCTTGCAGAACCAGAAGAGGAGCTTAGACTGTCGGTGTTCCAGAGTTCCTGTAGAACTAGTCTGTGCCTTGTAATTCAAACAAAGATTATAAAAAATTATTTGAGAAAGTATAATTAAATGTCAAGCACATCTATCAGTTTAATCTTCTACTACGTGAGTTTTCATTGTTAGAATGAAGTAACTTCTCTGTGTTTACTGTAAATCATATTTATGCATTCCTTTCTAGCCCCACAAATGCCATAATTGACCTTTAGAGGAACTGAAAGGCTCCTTATTTGTGAAATCACCAGCTTGCACATCTGGTTTTTGCTATGTCAGCTGACAGTGGCTGTAATATTACATATGTTCACAGACCTTGATTTTTCACATTGGTGATGCTGTTTAAGATAGCACTACTACATTACACTTAATTTTGTGTTCATTGAATAAATGAGAGAACAACTCATCTTTATGAATAAATTAATTTTATTAATTATCTGAGAATTTAAGCTGTTAAAACCACTACAGTTCACTGTGTTGGGATTAAAGTTTCAGTCTTGCCTACATACTGAAGAAATTTTGTTTGACCTATAAACTAAGAAAGCTTACATTAAAACAATTTTGCAAGATCAAAATGTCTAAAATTTAAGAAATTGTGCTTAGTTGCATACAAGACATTTTTTGCCCAACATGGGTGAAGAAGCATGTGCTGTGTAATTGCAATTGCCTCATAACAGATGTATAAGACGTTTATTTAGATTCTAGAAGTAGTTCTGAAATTGCCATTCCCAAGCTTTCTGGTGCTTAATTTACTAAATACAAAAAAGTTTTAAAATAACTATTGTTTTGAATTTTATTTTTTTTTAGTTAATGTGTCAAATGCAGCCCCAATATTAATTTTTATCAGCTACCTCAAAAGTATTTTAGGATCTCAGATATACTCTGAGAAATGTAGGCTGTATGATAAGGACATGCAACTCTAAATTTTGTAAGACTTTAAATGAAGGCAAACTGCACAAAGAGACTAACATAAGTATATTCCTGGGGAATAGATGGACTAGATGATCTTTCGAGGTCCCTTCCAACCCCTAGGATTCTGTGATTCTGTGATTCCTAAAAAAAAAGCATCAAGGGTTCAGAACTACTGGAGTATCTGCTGTTTCTTGTGGCACTTAATTTCAACACTTTTATTCATTCAGGATGGGAAAATAACTTGAGAACTGCTGGACTTTTGATCTATTTCTTTTTTTTTTTTTTTTTTTTTTTTTTTTTAATTTTNTTTTTTTTTTTTAATCTGAAATGTTGTCAAGGACCATTCTAGAGCTGAATTTGGGTTGTTCTATCTATGCATGTCACATTTAAAATTATTTTGCTCTGGTTTTCAGCTTCAGAAATTCCTAGGACTGTAAGCCTCCAGCACTATTGTGTTGAAAGATTCCCTCTTTTTAGTTTTAAGTTGACATGACAAATGTAACTGGAACTCTCGGAGCCTTGCAGTGAAGTAGGACCATGCTGTCAGATTCTACCACTAAGAAGCAGAAGGGAAGGAAATGATGAGAAATTGTGCTGTGGGTAAATTCAGCATTTATAGCTTTCATTTTTTTCCTATATTTTTATCTTTAGTGTTCCAGAGAGCCATTGAATTTCCTGTTCATTTGCTCCACTTTTAGGTGGTCAGATGGTACTGTCAATAAAGGACATAAAAAAATAACTGTAGGTCTTACCAGTATCAAAAACTGAGCTGAAACTGAGGTCAAATGTCAACATTTAATCTGCAGGTCTACTGGAGTACAGAACTGAAAAATTGAATGTTAGCACAGTTTATGGCTAGAAAAAGGAAGGAAATTATACTGGTGGGTCATTTTGATATTCTCCAAAGTTGAGTTGAAGGAACACATCTGCAGTGAGCCTGTGGACGGAGATTCTCTCTCAAGAGTGTTGTATGGCCCCAGCGATGCCTCCTGGCTAGATCTGGAGTTCTGCTTGGGCTCTCCTCGGGAACTGGAGATCAGACACTGGAATGCAAGGGCAGGCTGTGCTAGAGCAGCTTAGCTGCTTAGGCAACTGGTCTTAGGCAACTTCATATTACATCTTGCAGTGATGTTAGAAAATCTGTGCAATAGTTGAAATATGAATTAATTGGAATTAAGATTATTTGGTTACTTTGATTTTTGTGAATATTTAAACTTAATAGGGGACAGGGTATAAAAAAAATCTTTCTGGAATTATTAAATGGATAATTCCATAACATACTGTATTTCTGTGAGTTCTTAAGAGAATTCTTCAGCAAATCTGCGATACTCTCCCACAGCAAAGTTCTGTGTTATGATGGCTCTAAAATGTTACATCTTCTGGATGAGGCAGTGTAAAAATGAAACAAGGGGCTTTGGCTTTGAATTATGGGGGAAAAGAGGAATAAACAATTCAGAGAAACAGCAAGATCCTTGTAATCTTTCATGGCATCCCATGAAAACTGGAGTAAACATGTGGGTTCTTAATTCTTTTTTTTCAATTTGATTTCCTTAATAAAGTAATTGGATAGAGGAAAACATTCATTTAAGCTAATAGAACTGTACCAAAACAAATGATGAAATCCCACATGTACTTCCTTTTTTACTTATAAATAAACTCAGAGCTCCCTCTAGTGAGAGTTTAAAATGTTTTTTTTTTTTCTCTGAGAAAGCTTTAAAGTAAAAATCAAACATTCCATTAGATCATTAATAAGAAATGATTAAACAAGTATAGATAATTCATTTAAATAACTTAGGAGGTGCAAAAATGTGGGAACATTTCCTCTGCGGTCCCCTGTTCATCACTCCCCAAACTAGAACAGTTTTCTAGTCAGTGTCTCTCGTTTCTTTTCTCTTTGACTGGTTTTGTGGACTATTAATAAATGAGTACCATAGTTCAAGTTCAGCTTGGGAATGATAAGCAATTCTTTTTTCCTCAATGATTTGAGCCTGTAAACTTGCAGATGTGGGGGTTTTGTGAGTTTTCCATTATTTCCTGCTCCCAGTCAACAGCATGTGAAATGCCTTTCCTGGGATATTTTGGTGCTTCAGGGCCTGATTTTAGTAGGAATATGAAGAAGCATTGACAACTGTGAGGATGAAGAGTTCTCAAGAAGTCTTTCAATTAGGTTAATTTTGGCTTTGTTTTGAGAAATGGGGGGGAAGGGAAGGCTTAGATCACCGCTTGATATAAATAAACTATTCTAGGCTCAAATCAGATCTGTCCCAAGTCACTTAAGGGGAGCAGTACCCAGTCTGTCTATGTGTGTGTATATATATATTTATTTTTTTAAAAAAATTCTGTTAAATGCCTAGATAATCCAAGCAAAATCAGACACTCACTGTAATAGAGAATGCTCATGCATTTTGTATGAGAAATAGAATCCTAGAATGGTAGGTTTGGGAAGGGGACCTTTGAAAATCGCATCTGACCCCCTTGTCACCACAGGAACAGCCAGGGCTTGCCACACAGGAACACATACATGTGGATCTTGAAAGTCTCTAAAGAAGGAGACTCCACAACTTCCTGGGCAGCCTGTTCCAGGCTCTGTCACTCTCACGTGGAAGATAATTTCCTCATGTTGAGGTGGAACTTCCTGTGCTTCAGCCCAGTGTTCTGAAGTCCTCATGAGCTAAATATAACTTAGACCTAGGGGAAAGGAAAATGGTATTATCCCATGTCATAAGGAAAGAAGTTGGTACTACTTCCATAAAGGAATTAAATGTTTCTTCTCACTACTATGTAGAAGTCTACATGGCCTCACTCTACCTGACAGAGTAAAAGCTATTAGGAAGAAGGGTAATTCCATTTGGGTTTGGTCCTCTGTCAGTGTGTTTAAAAGTCTACTGGACCACAGAAGACTCTTGTTTTGTTCCCTGAGAAACAGACAAATCAAGATATTTATCGACTGCATCTCATTTAGATGCTTCTCTCTGCTAATAGAAATTCTTCTGTTTTTATGCTGCCAACAAGTTTAGTCCCAGTTTAAGGCTAAATCCATGACAAGCATCTTTCTAGTTGTCCTGACTGTAAGTTTCAGTCATGCTGGTATTCATTATGCATGCTTCTCCTACTAAAAAACCTCTGTTTATGCTTTGTTAGGAAAGTTCAGAATTTAACTGCAGCTAGTAAATGACATTTGTCACCAAAACCATATAAGCAAACACCTTCTAGAGTACACTTTTAAAATGAAATAGCAAAAAAGTTAGGATTGACTGAGTGCCTGTACCAAATTAACTGCTTAAGGGGGGAAGGAGGTATCAAGAAGAGGTTCTGGCTTTTTTTTCCTATAAGATTTTTTTTTTTTTTTAATAAAAGTAGTATATTAATTTCTTCTCTACAGGATATTCTCTCAAATTATTTACCCAGAGTTAGGTTCACAAAGCTATTCAACATTGGTTGTGTTATCAACCAGTAGTTTTAGAGAGTCATTTTAAATTAAACTGATACATATGACTCTCTAATCATATCATATCTCTGCAGGGTAAGCAGAACACCACAGCTATGCCATGCTGATCTTTGACCCCCATGTATCTTTGTTGGAGAAAAGGAAATGTGATTTCCAGTAGCTGTTTCTGCTAGATATGTTGCAGCACCACATTCTTTCTTTTAGGGAATTTTTGTTTGTATATCTGCAGGAAGACTTTAGCATTCCTTTGTTCCCTTTATGATGAGGAGATGTATCTGACTGAATTAACATTGTTTAGGTTTCAGTATGGTCGTTTCATAGGGGAATATTTGTTTGTTTTTGTTGGTTTTGTTTTTTTAATATATATTATCATTTTTTCTTAATCTTGGAATAAGATCTGTGAAGATGGATTTGTGATGTTTTCCTTGGAAGCATATAGCTCTTTTAATGAAACTTGGCCTTTGACTTACATTCCTCGTTTTAAGTTCATTTTTAACTGTTTCTTGCATGAGAGTTACCATGTTACCATGAGGAAGAATATTATTGTTACTGAGTCAAACATCCTGCTAACCATAGGCAGTAATTTTACACATGGTAACACAAAGCTATGACAAGGATCTGATATTTTCTATTAGCATCATTATCTATTAGGATAGAACTGTTGATTTCATTTGATGTTTTGATTTGCTGCTGTAAAATTTGTAAGAGAAAGTTGCCCTAAAACTTTCCTTCTGTGCTTATTGGCTAAATAAATCAGAGGGTAGTAAAAATACAACCAGATAACCACACAATCAAAAAAGAACACATACAGAGCACAGATCAACATTTGTCTTTAAGTGCAATTGAACTTGTACATAAAGCAAAATAAAAATGTGCTCCTATTTCCAGTTATTACAGTAAGGAGACCATTTAAGTTGATACTGTGGAAGTGACAGTAAACACTGAGGAAACCACAAGAGCATGCTGAAGAGCCATTCACTCCCCCTGAAGCTAGCGTCTCAATTTTCCATCTAGCTGATTGGAGTGCAGTAGAAGTTACTTGGCCTCAAGGCAAGGTAACTTTCAAATAGCAATAATTCAGCTGTTCAAGCCAAACTTTTTCATTTCTAGCTATTACTGGCTTGACTGAGACAGTTTTAAAACTTGCACTGTTCCTTGAAAATTCATTCTGAAATAAACATTATATTCCTATTTTACTTAAATCATTTTCTGTTTAATAGTGTTTCATATTTCTTCATTTTCATACCCTTAGCCTACATGTGGAGAATTGATTCAATTATCCTTTTGGATGTCTACTTTTACCTTTCAGTTGTAATCATGATAATGGATGTTATCAATCTCTTCCATTAATTTCAATGCTTCTAAAGAATTTCCCAGTTAACATATAGGAAGATTTACTGAAACGGAAGATGGTATGTATGACAGGAACCACCACCCTTGTCTGTCCTTTGACATCATCACTTTTGACCATACCACCTGGGCACATCCTCAAACCCCTGCAGATTCACACAGACAATGTAAACTTCAGTTTTATACAAGTTTATATATATATAAAAATAATCTCATTGGATTTAGCATATCATAGTTTTATTCTAATTTGTGTCACTGCCTTTCTGGTTTGCCAGGACACCAGCAGCCCCATTGTTGTTGCCCTCTCCCAATAGGTTTATCAAAATCTGATTATTTTATAGCTAAAAAAAAAATCTTATTTAAATTTAATCATTGCTCTAATCTTTCAAAATAGTTTAAACTTAATGCACGCTTCACGAAGGAAGAGGCTGTTTGCCAATGGTTTTGTTTCAAGAGTCAGATTATTAGATATTTTCCAATTATTCAAAATATTAGGAAGCATATAGAGAGCAAGAAAGTTTGTAAAAACATCTTACCTGTCTTTCACGTTATATATACATAAAATAATTTTGCTTTCAAATCTATTTTCCTCAGTATTTAATTTATTCTTTGCACCTTTCTTATACTTAATTTCATATAGTTTCCACATCCTATCTGTTTCCTTTCCCCTTTGCAAATTACAACCTGTGTGTTTGAAATCTGCCTCAATTCCTTAGATTTACAGGATGGAAGGGGCTTGCACATGTTTGTATGTCAGTGAGTGTGTAATCACCCTTTCCTAGTATTTTCAAATGATATGGATGTAGTTTACATTTATTTTTTTTTCTCTTCAAATGTGTATTCTTTCAGTAGGTGACTACAGGAAAAAGGGTAACTGGAGAGAGGTAAGGGAGATTTTTTGCAAAAATATTCCAGATAACTTGATTAAAAATGGAAGTTAATCTACTTTCAGACTTTGCTGATCTTACCAGTACCACCCATGGTCTGAATCCAGCTGAGTTCCTGCCCAAGTTTCCATTTCTGTGAGCAGACATCCCCATATCAACCCCAGGTGGTGGCACATTAGCACAGCCCCTCAGCTGGATGTACCTCACTAGGAGCAGAGCTACGCAGAAACCCTTTTTGATGCATGTACACACCAGCATTCCTGCTTCAGCAAAGCAGCAGGGTAGGTCATGGGCTGGGGAAAGAAAAATGTAGAGCTGTCATAACTGTCAGTGATAGCAGGGGGACAACACAGTGTTCTTAAAAGATTCATTGAGTGCTATGTCTCAATACATATAGCAGAGTGTAAACCTCCCAAATTCTCCGATGTACCAGATGTTTCCTTTTTTTCTCTTACTAAAGCTGTTCTAGGAGACACTGGTTCATATAAATTATTAAGTATTTATCATAGCAGCAATTTTCACCCAGCTGAAATCACATGCCATAAAATACCTTCTCTTGTGGTCACATAAATATTTAATTGGTGTGAAATGGGCTTGTGAGAGTAGAGATTTGAATTATTTCTTATACTCTCTAGAAGAACATTTATCATGAGACTCATGCCTGTTGGGACTGATAAATGTAGTTCCATTAATAACCAGGGAAAAGGGGAGGAAAACCTAGGACTGAATACTCGGGTATGGGTATGGTGCAGACAGATGGGTCCAAGGCAATGAAGGCGTAGAAATGAAATATTTTATTTTCTTTGAAAATTATAATATCCTTAATGTCTTGTTTCTCTGTCACTCCCCTGCTTGCTAAAACAGGGATAAGCTTAGCACTGCTGATCTTTAGAGGACAAAACTCATGGATCACAATATAATGTGGTTTTTTAAAGTTGTTCCTTGCAATAGCTTGTAACTGGATTACCTTCATCTCTCTTGTGATTTCTGGTTTCAGCAGCTTCTTTCTGCAAAGAAAAAAATGAGCTGAGGTTTTTGCCTCATGGTATATCTTTCAGAATAAAAAGCTGTGTTGAAAAACAAGAATCAGTAGCAGTGAATGGTTCACTATCTTTTAAATGAGACTAGGTAAGGAAAGAGAAGCGGGACTCCTTTGTGGAGGGTGGAGTACTTCCTACTAGTCCCTGAATTCTGTAGGTGATGGTCTACTTCCATCCCACCTAGTGATGGGAAGATCTGAGCCTATGTTATTTTCATGCTACCTCTGTGGCAGCCATGTAGTCCTCTCCTACCAAGCTTGTAAGGGAGGCTACATCAGCATGCCTCAGGGGCTGCTTCAACTCCTCTTAGATATTTTTGAGAATAAATCCATCTCTACAAGAAATGCTCCAGGTGCTAGGTTGATAAATGTGCACAGGCAGTATGAGCTATCCCCTGCAACAGAGGAAGATCAGCAGGTGCTCTCCGAGTGGGCAAATTAAATTATTTTGATTACTCATGCTCAGGTCTGTTTACAGTGAGAGGAGGACCCCATAGCACAAGTACCTGAGGCAATTATCTGATTCATCTGCAAGAAATCTAAGGTTCTAGAACATGCTTCCTCTTCCTGATGCCTCTCCCAAAGTCTGCATCTCAGACCAAAGCAGTGGCATAAAAATGACAAGTGCCTGGTATTCAGACAACAGTTGCAGGGAGATATCAGTGAGCAGTTTCCTCCCACTGTACTTGAGCATTATTTGCAAATTTTATTTCTCCAGTACTAACAGAAGGACAGAAATAAAGTCAGAAAAAAGTTCAACCATCCAAGCCCACATTCCTTCTTAACCTCCAGGTCTCTTCTGCCACTCTTTTCTGTGAACACAAGCTCCTTTTCGCAGCATAACCACCCCGTTGGGACTCCTTTCCTGCAGAACAATTCATCAACACCAAGATAAACTGATTTATGTTATTACCATTTTTCCTGCCACATGTCACTGGGGTGGTCCTCCGTTTCCAGTCCAGGGAAGAGGTCCAGATACACAATGTTTGTAGCAATAGGGATTGTCTTTATCTGTGGACATTCCTAACAGCATAAACAGTTTACAGAGAGTATGCTGTGATTTTTCTTTGGGGGTGAAGGGAAAATAAAAGGATGCCAGATCCATAATTTTTAAAGAAACAGTGAAAAACTTAAACTTCTTGTCTGTGTTAGTTATGACACTAGATCAGTTCTCTTAGGCTTATTCAGTCTTTGCTATATTTTGCTCAGAACATGAGTATGTCTATATATTGGTTTTATGCACATTTCTTTGTCCTCTTTTTCAATTTAATTCTTCCAACAGCCATCATCAAATAGGAAATGGGTTTATAATCTTTCTTTTCTCCAAATTTTCCTTTTACCTGATTTCTTGTACAATTTACTTCAGACTTTCTTGGAGGGTGGTTATCTTGCAACCTCCAAAACTTAAAGCATCAGCAGATCTTTAACAGAGTGTATTTCCTCAGCTTCTCACGCTCCCTACTGCAGATACATCATTTATTCTTGCTGTTATCATGCTAGTATTAATATATTATGTGGTAGTATTATTATATTGTTATGATTCTGTCTTTATCATAGGTATAAATTTGCCCTACTAAAAAGGCAGTCTCCTTTTTGCACTATTCAGAATTTAGTTCAATTTTAAAAAGCCAAGAAATGCTACATTATTATTTCCTTGGCAACTGACTAAAAAGCAGATTTCTTCAGAATAAATACTTGTTCACCATTACTATTGTTGTAGTGAATATTTATTTTCAGATTAGTTTTCTTTTGCTTCTGTGTTTGATTTAAGGGGGGGGTGTTATTATTTTTTATCTCCTTACCTGAGAAGACTAGGCCTACATGTAAAATGTGTGGTACTACAGTACCATAATCTCTGATATATTCTGTATTTGTATTGACAATGAACAGTCAGTTTTATTTACTTTAATCCTAAACAAATTTGTTTAGGTATTTCAAGTCCCTCTCAGTTCAATAACAGAGTCCTATTCTGTGGAAAATATCCTGGTGCTATTTACATTGGCCAGTGGATGTCACTGTCAGAATGCAAATATAACTAAAAATAGCCATGGATAACTTTGAATAGTGTTATCAATGAATAAAGAAAAAAAAACCCCACAAACAAACCTCCCTCCTGTTTCCTAATAAGCCATTATTGCTCTGAATCACTGAAATTGGGGACAGGAAAAAAATAAAAGCAATTAACTTATTCCACCTTTTGATGGGATTATTTACTCTGCTGGGTGTCTCTGGTGCACAGCACAGAGACGCCCAGTCCTGCTGCTCAGGACTGTTAGACAGGAGGTGGAAACAGGTTGATGGAGCAGCTCTGGTCGTAATCTTCTTACAGCTCTGTCATCCTGATGTGACTGGACCCATTTTAGTCATGTACATCTAGCCATGCGATGGGAACATCTTTATCCAATAGCTACATGTACATTTGCATAATATGGCACTGGATGTTGTTATAAACTCTATTCCTTAAATACTGGGCAGCAAATCTGTTAGGGTACCATGTACTAAAAACCAAACTCAACATGGGTACCAGGCTCACATAGTTTCTTGACATCTTTTTTGCTGTGTGTTGTCAATCAACTACTCATCACAAAAATAAATGGCCTTCATTGTTCACTTCCATCAGAATATCAGTTAGTATAAACAGAATGATTGCTAGGAGTGATAACAAATCTCATACACACAGATATTTGTATATATAGACACATATTTATATCTATAACAAGGTATGTTTTTCTCAACTACCACTACATGACTTAAAAAGTGTTATATTTGCAGATGGAGAATGGCCAGAAAAAAAAAAGTATGACCTTCAGAGGGCTCTGTTATTTTTGACCCTCCTCCTTTCCTCACTTCCACCTGCCTTTCCCAGAAGAACCTTACCTCCCTATTCAGTACTCTGCTACACTCTATACTAAAGGCCCATGTGTTACTGGGATTCTTTTCCTGGAAAAAAGTAGTGAGAAATATGTGTCTGTATATTTGTATGTGTTTACTTGTGTAGATAGTTGTATACATATAGGTACAGATAAACAGAGCTGACTTGCTGACAGTTTGCAGAGGCAGCATTACCTATCCTATTCAAACGAAGCTGATGATTTTTTGGAACCCCCAGGATTCCTTTAGGCTGTTATTTGCTACAAGTTTTGCAGCCTTAAAGTTTCACAGGTCAGTTTCTCACCTGATGTTGAACTGAGCTTTGCTTGACTCATAAGACCATTAACAGCAGAAATGTGACAAAATATGGGGCTTTTCATTTGGGGGAATAGTTGCTTAAAGCTAAAATTGTTAATAACATGGCCTACCTCTCTTAAAATGTTCAATTTGTAGTGATCACACTTCTTCACTGTTGTTTGTTTTAGGTTCCAGCATGTCTTGCTTCAGTCACACCAGTTAACTGAGCTAGAAATGTGGGGTTTGCTAGTGATCTGGAAAAAATTTTCCTGAATTTGTTAAAAATATGACACTGCTTCTCTGAAGCTTAAAATAGGGGGTAGAATGGCTAAACCATCCTACTAGGTTTTCAAATGGGCATGTGGACTGGGGAAAGTGGTACATTTTCCAGGTAACTCACTCTTTCTTACACATTGTAGTGGGGACCTCTTCTTGTGTATTCTGCTATGCTGTTTTGGGAACAGAAGGATCTGGTTCAAGTGACATAGTGTTTGCTTGCAACTGTGTAACATATATAGTCTTACTGGAATATGATTTCTCTGTGTTTCTATAGAAGTAAGTGAGAGAAGAATACTGCAACAATAATTCTAAATAAATGTTTTGCCACTGTTCTTAAACCTCTGAGTGCACATTATTAAGCCACCATACTCTTCTTCAGTGCTGACAGTATGTGCTTTCAAGGTAACAGTAAAAGAAGCAGCATGTGACAGACTGAGGTGAACTGGAATTTCCATTTGGAGAAAGTGCCGTCCTTGGATTTGGACAGTATAAATAAGTTCTGTCTCTTGTTTTCAGTTAGTAGAGGGAAACAATATCTATCAATTTCAAGTCTAAAGCTTTTAAAAACAAGTTGTTAAAATGGGTATGTGAAAACAATTTGCAGTATTTGCCTTGGGTGCATTGAGACTGACAGCCTACTTCATCTCTATAGTTCTAAATGATGCTGAAATAAGATGCAGTACAGTCAGTCAGTTCACGTTACTTCAGCAGAAGCAATAGTCAGCAACAACACCCACCCAAAGAGCAGTGCAAACTACTGAATGCCACTGAACAGGCTGTTGAGATGTAGCATTTTAGAGTGTGTGAAAGCAAAACGCTATATGCAAACAAAAAGTAGGTACGTACTGATTTTTTTTATTGTCTTTTTGTGATGATCATGGAAATAGAACTGATTACTAATGGTTCTTCATGCACTACCAAATACATGTTTTTCTATAAATGCATGAAGAGTCAAAATGTTATTGTTTTACAGATGAGCATCTTATAAAGGTTCTTAATTTACAAGAATACATTTTCGGAGTGAGTAGCATGGTTAAATTACAAATTGTTTCATTGTTTTCAGTAATTAAGCAGTATAATTCCATATTAAGACAATATTACTGAATATTTACATTTCAAAATCTTTGCTATTTGAATGGCTAGAATCCTATGTAATGGAAGAAGAACTGAAGTAGAAGAATTGAAAAGTTTTGTCTATGCATGCTATTATTACAACCATCTTAATAAGTAAATGTAATTCCATAGTGTGCAATTCCACTTGAAACTGAAAATAACCAGCCTTTTTTTCAGATTGTTTAGAATCAGATATTAAATAGCTATTAATAGCTACTTATTAGCAAAGTAGCATAAATGATTGTAGCCAGTAAAATGAAGCAAGATGGAAAACTTGCCTTGAATTTGAACATTTTATAGATTCCATTATTCACTAACTCTATTTATGTATATCATTGATGTTTGATTTCAGTGAAATGAAGATAATTAACCATTCCTAACAAAGTAAACAAAAAAGCCTTATGAACTTTTATTCTAATCTTGAACTTCAGATCTCTTAGACATTCTTACACTTTTCCAATCAGTCCAATCCCAGGACTCTATGCCCTTCCATCTACTGTAAAAGCTAAAAGAAAAACACATTTTTCTCTCAGGGGAAAAAGAAAAAACAAAACCAAAAACATATCCTATGTACTATCCTTTGTACTCTTTTATGACTTCTCCAATTTTCATTAAATTAGAAATGCCCTCTTCAGAGAAGAAAACCTTTATTTCATGTAATAGTTTAGAAAATCATACCTAAAAATATATGAAGCTGACTGAGCTTTTGTATTGTTTGTCTTGCCACCCACAGCTAATTTTTTCAACATATGACATCTTTTTGCATGTAAAATATTCACTATATGAAAACTAGAGAACTATAACACTGCCTGAAGCTGAAAGATTAATTTAAGTAGGAAGAGGAGGAGAAGAAGAAAAAGTAAGAAGAAATCTGTTTTATGGTTATCCCTGATTTACATTCTGGTTTTGGACGTGTGTCTGACATGTGCTGGACACAAGTCCCAGCATTCATCCTCTTGTTTATTATTCTTTACTACAGGTTCCAAGAGATTATTTTTTTTACAGCATTTGTCATGTAATTACTATTTGTCCAGGATACAAGTAATGTACAAATATCCTGTCTGCAGTGAGTTCACTTGGCTCATGCAAGAGACGTAGAAGTAAATATATCTTCTGAGGGTAAGCCATGTTTGTACAGACTAAGAGACTATCTGTGTGTGCATAGAAACAAAGTGTAATCTTAGATCTCTCTTTAAATAAATCCTTGAGAACATTGGCAGCTGATTTGACTTGAGTCCTTTTAGCTCATATGGAGCCTATGTGTTTGTAGACAAGGAAAATGCTGCTCTCCCATCATCCACTTACTGATGTCTAATTTTGTTTCAGCTGTCATGCACTACTACATTGCCTTGACTTTCTGGGTTGCAAATCCAATGAGGTAGTATTTAAATTCTAAAATATTTTTTCTTTGTGATTCTGAAGTAGGAATTCATAAGTCTTTTTACTATTTGAAATTTTCAAAGATGTCAATAAATTGTGACCAAATAAAAGGGATTGGTGATCACAAATGTGTTTGACAATCTTATCCCACTTTTCCATCAGTCTGACATATTTTGAAGATCTATATAAAATAATCAGTTATGGAATAAGCCATTGCTATTGCTTCTCTTGTTGTGTAATAGCATAGTCCTTCTCAGGTCAGAATATAGGATCACTAGGCCGGTGATGGGAATTTCTCTGCAAAACATGGTCTACAGCAATAATGGTGGGAGGCATCAGTGTTGGGGGAGTCCACCTGCTATAGCCAAGCAGGCAGGTTCTGTGGTGGTGGAATGCAGAAGTCTGTGGGATGGGATAACTCAGCCCAGTATGTTTTTTCCAAAATGATGAGGAGGTGATTGATACATGGTAGATATGTGTGTGGGCTCGCAACTCATGTGCTTGGCATTGATTCACTCTCAGCTGCAACTGTCAGAGAAAATACATGTTATGTTTCTAGTGGAGATCTGGAATGAGGACACAGTGGCCAGCATGGGGTTTTGCAGCCATGAAGGAGTCTAGTAAGGCATCAGGGAGTAAGGCGAAAGCTGCGTATGAGTGTGATGCTGAAGAGAGAAGTTTCTGAAGATGCTAATGGACACTCTTATGATTTCATTGATGATGTTGCAGTGAAAAAATAATCACCTTTGAAGAAATTCTCATTAGTTCTTTTTGATTTAGAACAAGGAATGCAGGCATGCTGTGAGATTAAAATTAAATTTACCATATCTGAACTTGTGTTTTACACAAGTTGGAAAGGAAAAGTCTGACATTGCTATGCACTGACATCATGTCACTGTCCTAGCTGTTGATCAGGGGATGTCTTCATGCTTTTGTGGAATTATTTTCTTGTAGCTGTGGACTTGGACTTTGATGTTCTAAGTTCCATAAAGAACCGTATAGCAGGAAAAGCTAGTTTTCCTGAATGAGTTGTATCAATTAATTTCACTTCTCCATGTACAGGTAACATGTCAAGGTCACACATTGTTATCATACTGTTTCCATACTGATGTGTGTGGAAATAGCCAAATGACATGCGGGTAGAGATTCTACAGAGTAAGTGGCTGGCTCTGTTCATATACTGTGCTCATTCCTTTCCTGTTCCACCTTTTCTTGATGTCCTTTTAATAGTATGTAAGGTGTTTTTCCTTGGCTTTTGTGGTGGTGGTGCTGTGGTTTGGTTGTTTTGTTGTTTTGGGTTTTTTGGGGGGAGGTGTTTTTTGTTTGTTTCTTTTCTTTGTTTATTTGCTTGCTTGCTTTTGTTTGATTTGGGGCAGGGAATGTAGCTGGGAAAAAGAGCAGGTATGCAGCCAAACAAATCCAAAACGTAAGAACTAAGAGGTTCTAAACAGAACTAGCTTAGAGAAGATGAGAGATTTGGCTGTTTGAAATGCACTAAGCAGTAATAGGGGATTGATATCTAAAGCAAGGAGCTGTTGATCCAGAAAATAATAGTAAAACTTTTTTTTTTTTCCCCTGTATGTTTAGCCTATACAACTAAGGACTACCTTAACATCTTGTTTTTAAAAGTTTCTACCATCATTATTGAGGCTCCTGTGATAAGAACATTGTTCTAAAGAAAAGATGTAGAGATTTGCAGAATATGTCCTATACAGTGTAAACATAAATTGGATGACAGATCATTTCACCACTGATATTTTTTTTTTAGTCTATGAGATTATTTCCTTCTTTGCTTAATAAATTAGGCTGCTAATCAGAAATGAAATTATATGGCAGCAGTTTGATAGTTGGTACTGAGAACTGGATAACAATTTTTCTTGCTGTTTGCTTCAGATAAAAAATGAAATAAGAAAACTGAGATGTATAATAGAAAACTATGACTAGACTGTTGCCTACCTGGAAAATAAGGACATTATACAGGTGTGTATAATGGATGCTGCTATCATAATTCTGGTTTCTCCTCTTCACCCATTTCTTTACATCAGTGCTTTCTTGATAATCTCTTTGCATTATTAGAGAAGGTTTTGTTAGCAAACTGGCATTTCACCATCGGTATAGGTGTGTTGCAAGGATTCCAGTGTATACCATGCATGAGAATGCTCAGATCCTTAGAATTCTAGTTTGGCATTTTGGCCTAAATATTTCAGAATAAAATTGAGTGTCTTTGCTGAGGGAAATTAAATTTTCCTAATCATATGAATGGTAAGATACTTTCTGTTTCTTGTGTTAGAGGGATAAGTTAAGGCCAAAACTGGAAAAGTAACTCTATTCAGGGAAATAATTAGGATGTGAACATGCATCTATAAAACACAAGCTTAAAAATATGCATGCAGTTACAATGAGCTACAGAATCAAGGCCCAAACACTTCGTATCAGCTAGAAAACACAGGCAATTCCATGGATGTAAGAAAATTTTTGTATAGCCAGAGAGAAAAGTATATAAAAAATCCATAGAAATGAAATATTAAAATATGGAAACCTGTGAGATTTCAAGTGTGTCTTAGCATCACAAAGTAAAATCTTTTAGAAATGTTCGATTTTTTACTCTACTACACATCGTAGCATGCTACATAATCTGCTTTCTAGACCTTCTCCAAAGTGACTGACAGCTTTATTTCAGGTAGAGAAGGGCCTCCTCACCATGCCAGTGTCCATGGCAAAATTCCCATTGTTTTCAGTAAGATCATAGATCATTTTCATCATCACCAAACTGAGTCAGACATAGCTTGGTCAAGGCAAATTTTCAAAACCTTCAGGGATATAGATTTCATTACTTTGTGGGTAACCCGTTCTCTTGGTGCATTACCAATATGCTGTAAAAACTTAGTGTTCAATCTGAAGGTGACCTGCCATCACGTGTGGCCATTGTCACTAGTCTGATCATTTAGCACTACAAAGAGTTTGCTACTGTCATCTTTGTAAGTGACTCTCAGGTAGTTGAAGGCTGCTGGAACTCCTTATTTTTTCAGATTAAATAAACCCAGTATCTTCAGCTTCACACAGTTTATATACTATAGTTTCCTGACCATTTTGGGGGGGCCTTTTATGGACCTTCTGCATTTTCCAACATCTTTCTTGAACTGAGAGACAGGAAAGCTAGACACAAAATTGCGGGTGCAGCTACAGTCATGCCAAGTAAATGAGATTAATAACCCTTTGATGTGCTGGCTACAATTCTCCTATAGCTTGCTTTATTTGTGATGCGAGTGCACAGTTGGTTGGTATTCAAGCTGGGGTTTCCCATAACCTTCAGGTCCTTCCCATCAGAGCTGCTGCTCAGCCTGAATCGATGAACCTCATGAGTTTCTTTCAGAGTACATTTAGCTCTCTTTCTTGGCCATACTTAACAGCTGGCTATAATTAATGCTTGAGAAGGTTATATTTCTTAAGGAAATAATTGGCACACGCCAGTTATCACAGGCTAATTAGGTTCTAATCTGAGGTTCTACTTAATGTGACCTTCTGAAAAGCACTGTGTAAGTAAAAAATTTAATTTAAAACATTTCTCATATCCTGTTTTAGTAGCAAAACACCTTCCTAATAGATAGTAAATCTGGAGACACAGTCTGCTCTTACCAGGCAACATTTTTGCAGATCCCAAGTAACATAGATATGAATGGGTTACATGTATTATGCTAGAACAAAATAACAAATCTTATCTTCTAATCTCTCCTGAGAAAGACTGTATCTCATGACAAAGGTGTGGATATCTATCCATCCTAGATAATGTCAAAACAATATCTAAAATCTGAGCAAAAACTCAGTAAGATGTGCAGATTCATCAACCTTAAGCTTTTCACTCATTTCACCAACCTCAAGCTTCTGTAGAGATAAAAGGTTTAAGTCTAGTTGTGTTTGAGGGTGACCTCTTCACTAAATCCAGAGTTTTGAACTATTTTAGAAAAGTTTATAAATTATTACAGAGAGATAACATGAGACATAGCTTAATTCAAGTAATGATTTCAAAAGATAAGACTATTCATCAGACAGTGAGTGAGGGTAGATTTTTATTTGAATAATTTTCAGAGCCAGTGTAGCTTGTGCCAGCAATTTGTATTTGTTATGTGGTCTGCACTCTAAAAATAGTGTTAAATTGGGCCAATTTCTCCTTACCGGAACTACCTTTCCAGATTCTCATATTGTCTCATTTTACAGATATCACGCTTATTTCAGTTGACAATGTGAAGGATTTAATTTGAAACATGTTTATAGCAGTATCTTTTTGTCTTTGTAGACCTTACCTCCAGCTGTCATCTCTATAGTTTTGTGCATCTGCATATCTACCTCTAATAATAGAGCTTTATCTTTAAGAAACAAGTAGAAAAATGCACACATTTCTGTCCTCAGAATTTAATTGTTCTTCTGGATTTCTGAGCACTACTTTAGCCTGGCTTTCTCTCTCCAGCATCTCTGTAATAATAGGGTCAGATAAATCTGAATTCAGAAGATCTGTAGCTCTCCATGGAAGATCATGGACCAGAAATTAGATGGATGGCCCTGAGTGCCAGGCAGCTGACAGCCTCTTTTCCAAGAGCATGTGAGATAACCTCTTTAGGCTGTAATTTTAGTCATAAGCAACTTTTTCTCCCCTTTGACTTTTGTAGATTATTATCATAAAAGAGCAGATAATGGTCCTCTCAAATGCTGACTATAGATTTGGGTTTAATACTACTTATCCATTCTAACATCTACATTAAAGCTTGGAAGTAAACAATAAGGACTTGATTCTACCTCTTCTTTTGGCTTGCTTCTGTTTTCCCAGCATTTGTTTATCAACAAGTCAGCCTGGCTGGTCTCCACTTGAAGCCCCATCCTTGGAGATTTTTAAGACCAGGCTGGATGGGGTTCTGAGCAACCTGCTCTAGTGGGAGGTATCCCTGCATTGGCAGTGGGATTGGAACCAGATGACTTTTAAGGTCCCTTCCAACCCTGATAATTCTGTGATTCTAATATAACCCTGGTCTTACATCCTAGTTGTCTTTTTCTGCCATGCAACATCTACAGTACTGTCTCCCAGAAGGAAAAAGCTGTTCCCAATAGTTTTCCTGAAAGTGCAGGAGTGCAGAGGAAGGCCTCATCTATTACCTTCAGTGTTCAGAAAGCCAGCGGAGACTGAAAAATGGGTAGGGTAATGTCCTCATAGCACCATAGCTGCTGCATCTTTTCCTAAACTGACAACAAAACTTCTACAAATGTTCCAAATGAAAACAAAATTTGGTCAGCTCTCCCGAGGAGGTAAGGTTATTTTTTTTCCCCTTATGGTAATAGTTGGATATGGCAGATGCATGTTATGTAAGAGTAGTGTGTGGCATAACCTAGAAAAAAGAGGTGGAGAATATCTCCCTGGCTAGGATGCAATTGTTATTTTACCCACTTACCTGTAAGAGCCCTTGCAGGGATATATGGGTTTACACGTGGCTGTTCAGTAAGTTTTCTTAGTGGGAAAACATCCTTAGACAAAAAAGAGAAAAGTTAAAGCACCGTTGTGGTTAACTAAGTAGTACAACTTCATAGTACAGACTGGCAATCATAATTTTTTGAGCAGATACTACAAACCCCAGGCAACTACAGGAAAGTTCCAGCTTTACTGTTGGAAGAAATCTCCAGTATGTTTTCTGGCAAACAAATGGAGCCACAAACTTTGAAGGAATGATACAGATTTTGCCACTAGCTGCACAGGTTACAAGAGGTGATTTATTTAACTTCTGTTGAGTAAATAATGTGTATATCCCTAAATGGGAAAGAAAGAGATAGACACTGTTAGATGGGGGCTGGAATATTTGACTGACTGAATTTAGGAAGATAGGAAAACCAGATTGATTACCTAAGAAAATTAATACCAAAACATTCTGTAGGAGTTGAACTTACTCAGAATCCAGAGAGAATAATGTGAGCAGATGGACACAGGGAAAGAAATTAAAGCCTTGTAAATTTGAATCTTTTATCATCTGGAATGAGCCCCTTGGTATAGACTACAGAGAAAAGGGAAATTATGACACCAATAGCATAGTAAGGCCACGTCAGGCCTTGAATGTGCAAGTTAGTGGCTTTTAGTTTTTTAGTGTAAAAAGCTGTCTCTAGTAAGGTTAGCTCTTATAACATGTATGGGAAAAAATGTTGATGATGAAACACGGGTTTATGGTGTGACAACAGGGATGGAGGGACTAAAATACAAACTTATGAAATACACAATTCCTAGATGGAAATGCACTTAGCCCTAGGTAAAGGATTTTATACCTAGCACGTTCTACTTAGCGTCCCTTTAGCTGAGCAGTAAGAGCTGATGTCTTTTAAAGGGAGACGAGGGTTACAGGAAAGAAATAGGAATAATAAAACCAGCCCGATGGCGCCGGGCTCGGGTTCTTCTGAGGGCTTGCGGG
>VWZY01000929.1:0-12251 GCA_013399075.1 Chloroceryle aenea
CTTAAAGGTCTTTTCCAACCAGCATTTCTATGATCTTATGACATTGTAGCAGAGCTGGGGCACAGGTCACACACCCCGACATCACTGCTGGGGCCAGTAACCTGCTGCTCTGTCACGTGAAGCAGCAGTAACAAAGCAAAACCCTCTGAATTCTCAAAAAACCCCACCCCAAACAAAACCCAAAGTAAAATAGTTCCTTTTGAATGTATTTCATTACAGACATTGAGGTTTAATTCCCTGACCACTTGTAAAATGTAGATAAAGTGTAGGAAATACACTCAACATCTTCTGAATCACAAAACAGAAGCTGCTTTTGAAGCAGGTCACAGAAATCCGTTTTATCAAGAAGCAGAGTTGAATTTATCCTTAGTATGCCTCCAGATAGATAGGTAACACTGTGATTAATTTTAATCTATCAGAATAATGATTAAATATTAACAACATTCATCACCAAGTTCATTTAAATTATTAACACTTGATTATCTATTAATTGATTGTATTATTTTTTCAGTCAAGGGCTGGAGTTTCTCTCTAGGACTATTGCTAATGAAGCTCCTTCCTACCACGCTGAACTCATCTGTGGTAGGAAACACAACACCCAGAAGTTAGCATTTGTATCCTATGTGTGTCAGGAATTTGGACTTCTGAGGAAATCTGTCCCTGTGCAAGGGAAACATCTTAACATCCTTCATTCTAAGGTTGTGTCACTAGCTGACAACTTAATTTTACTACTTGGCACCCTACTGCACACAGATAAAATCCAGTCCATCACAGAAGAGCATCACCTCCTCAGGCAAGTGTCTGCTACACTGCAGCTATGTTGGTGTACAAACATAAAAGTTTATCTTGGCAGCAGAATATTTAAATCACACAGAAAGCAAAATTTGCTGTTTCCTTCATGTACCCGATGAATTCTCTTTAACCTGCATGTGAGGAACTTATTATCTGGAACCAAAAAAGAACTGTGAGGAATTCCATGATATTAAGGACAGTGATGGCAGGGCAGCAGCCTGGACCAGGATCCATAAGCAGGACCTGCACTGGGAACTTAGGGTCAGCTCTACTTTTAGGAGGATGGCAGAAGTACAGGAATTTCAGTCCCTAGATCCACAGGATGCAACTTGTATGACAAGATGCTTGAATCACAAGCCCTCTTATCCCATTATTTGTAATTACTGGTTATTTACTAATAAATAAAGTCAACTTTTGTACCTTCCCCCCCCATCTTAACACCCCTATTTTCAATACTGATATTCCTATTGCCACTTCTCTTTATCAGCACAACTAAGACCCTGTTTACAGGGACATGCAACAACTTACACAACTCATGGTTATGGTATTTTGGTGTTAAGTAACAGGGTTTGGGGTAATCTGAGACACAAAGACATCTGTATGCAGATTCTGCTCCTCTTCCATGGAAATGTGCCACAAAAATGGATGCAGCATTGAAATGTAATTTGAATGGAAAGGACTTGGTATCAAAGGACAAGGGGCAGTCAGTGTTTTCAGCACCCTCAGAAACAATGATGAACACATCGTGCCGGAATAAAATCAGATCTGAAGGGGAGAATTCAGTTAGAAAGTTGTTTGAAAGCTGGCCTCAGAAGGATGAAGGAATGAGCATCCACACACACAAAGGGGTTGTGAAGGTGAAAAACACAGATTTTAGAGGGAAATTGCAAAGCTGGACCCTTCACCTCAGCTACTGTTATATTATGAACTTGGCATCCCCCTTACAGCTCCCTGGCCACCACAGCACCATATGGCAGATCCTTCTGACATGCTGTGGATGGCCCAGTGCTTCTCTTTCTCCATCTAACATAGCCATTCTTCTAGATCTCACACATTTGACACACACTGAGAAAGCAGCTCTTGAGGACTGGTCCAGCTTTAGGGAGAGGTTAACCTAAAGCCAAAGAGCACACCAGCAGTCAGATAACATTCACGATGTGTATGAGCAGCCATCCATCAGGGCACACAACGACATGATGTACAGCTGGGAGCTGCTGAGGAATGAAATGGGCCAGAAGCAACACTCAGACAACCTTTACACTCGTAAATTGAAGTGGTACCAGTAGAGAGAGAAGACTTTTTGAGTTACAGCATATTAAAGGCTCACTGACACTGAAGTAATGAGAAATAATGAATATTTAACTTCCAGTTCATATTAAAAAAATATTAATGTTTTATTTTGTTATCCATAATGAAACAAGAAACTGGGCTAGCAATTCCTAATGATATATAAGGGGCACTAGCAAAAGTGATGGACCTGAACAGAGTCTCTCCTTAGTAAGGAAGGCAGGAGGGGGCAGCTGAGGTCCATGTCAGTCTGTGTTTTGACTCTGCCTGTTTCATACACAAGCCAGAGCTTCTCCTGTACTCGAGGAAATGTTTGTGTGGGTAGAATGTGAGCTCAGAAAAGGATGATGTGGATTACAGATCTCCAATCCAGCCTCGTCAGTTCATTCTTCTGCTTTCCCAAATCACTTTTATTTAAGGAGATGGTCTTGGACTGGAGGCACTCGGGACATCCAGAGGAGCTCCAGTCTGAAGGCAACTGGCAGGAGCTAAAAGGCATGTGCAATAGAGCACAACTGAACTAAAATCCAGGATGTTCCTTTATGGAGGAATTAGTGACAACAACAGAAAAAACAACAGAAGTTCTCCAGTGATTCCTTCCTCCTACTTCCCCACATGGTCTAACAGACACGATCATCTCACACTGACAGCATCAGTATCTCAGTGCAACCTCCCACCTCCCTGGCACAATTCCCCACCCCTTCCACCTCCTCACAGACTTCACTGAGTTCACTCTGCCGCTAAAAGCAGCAAATTTGGTCACTATTTCCTACTCCCTTGGAGCTTTTCTTCTCATTCCACCAGGACTCAAGCAACAGACCTGACACATCACTGGAGAATGATCCCAACCTGCTGGAAATCCCAGGCAGTGCAGATAAGCGAGCCCAGAGGACATGGCTGAATTTCAGATTATTCCTAATTGGGGTTCAGCTAATAGAGGTTTTACTGCAGCTCGGTACTCTGCTATACTCCAATCATCTATTACATGACAAGACCTCCAAGTGCAGCTCTACTGTGCATTGACTATTATTTATCAAGAGCATTTAGTAGTTAGACCCTCTGGAGAGCACATGATGGAAGATTATGGACTAATCCAACCAAAGACATCCCTGGAGAATACTAGTGCTTCAGTGCAGAAGATGTGACTGCTGCTAGAGTAGCCTTTCAACACTTAAAAGATGGTTTATAAGAAAGATGGGGACAAACTTTTCAGAAGGGCCTGATGTGACAGGACAAGGGGTGATGGTCTTAAACTAAAAGAAGGGAGATTTAGATGAAATACAAGGAAGAAATTTTTATGATGAGGGTGGTGAAACACCAACCCAAGTTGCCCAGAGAGGTGGTCGCTGCAGCACCCTGCTCTAGTTGCCAGATCAGGCTGGATGGGGCTCTGAGCACCCTGCTCTAGTTGCAGATGTCCCTGCTGAATGAAGGGAGGTTGGATTAGATGACCTTGAAAGGTCCCTTCCAACCCAAACTATGATTCTGTGATACAGCTGAAGATCAGAGTCAAGGAAGCAAAAGGGTTAAAGCTTTCTGCTTTGGATTCTCTACAGACTGAACTGGTCACTAATCCCTAATAATTTAATATATTTGCATTAACATACTAGTCAGTCAATATTAGTTTTAGCCTATTGCACCAAATAACTTGAAATGCTTCTTCTAAATCTGGTTTGATTTCATTTCTTCATGCTAAAACACCTTTATTTCAGTAGCCTAATTAATATTTCATGCTTATTACTTAGGCTCAGTCTCACAATAATAGATTCCAAAAAACAACTTCCCCAGGACTCTGGTCAGGGTGCTTCATCTTCCCTCTCGACATATGTGGTGTACCCCTGGTGTGCAATGGATTTACATCAAGCTGATGCATTTCTGTTATCATACAGAGCTTTATTGTACACTAAGAAAGAAAAATAAGTATAGCATTTTCTCTACAAATGGGGTGTTTATTTCCTCTCCATCTTCTCATGTTTTCCCTCTGCACTTTATGCCTCCAAGGCATAAAACACAGAGCAATTTTCAAACACAAAGTTTCTGAATTTAATCCAAATTAAGCCCCATGTCCAATTTGATAACAAATTGCTGGAATGTTAAGCATTCACACTGGGTAAATACTGCATGATTGTAATTACATACCTAAAAGTCATAACACGAGGGTGTTAACTAATGCTTCATAACAGATTTTTCTGCTATTCTACACACAGAATACATCTGATACCTCTATATGAGATTGCTCAGTTTGGCCTTAGGCTAGAAATTAAAGGCTAATCTTTCAGATATAAATATTTCTACTGGGAAAAGTGAACACTTTCTTTCCTACTTGAAGATCTTTGAATTCAAGCCATGGAGCTAATAAACCTCCTGAATTAACCTATTTTCTGGAAATACCAACTTGGTTAGGAGTGCAATGCACATCACCCCTCAATGGCTCAGGACTTCAAGAAGTTGTTAAACTTCAGAGGACTCTTCTATAGCACACTCCAATTTTTTCCTACATTTCCATAGTTTTCCAGCTGCAGTTGAGGAAACAAAGCAGCTATGGTTGGAAATGTCTCATCCATATTCCAAAGCACTCTGATGCAGCTGCATTAAGCAAAAGTATTATCAGATTTATTTCCATGTCTACAAGTGAATGAAATCCCCTTTCCAGAGTCCAGGAGTATACTCTGAAATTCCCTTTCTGGGAAGGAGTTGGCCATCACCATGTCCTCCTTTACAGGAATCAACTTGGAAAATTAGGCTAAGCCTTCCATGCTGCCAGAGCAAATCTGGGGCATCTTTTCAACAAGGACAAGAGGGCCCAGGAATTCCAGCGGGGTCTGAGCACACCCATGGAGAGCCTGAAGTTCTCCAAGAGCACCTGGTGAGGTGCAAGAGCTCAACAACCATGCCAGCTGCCTCAGTCATAAGAAAGCTGTGCCCTGCAACAGGACAAGGGGCAACAGGCATAAACTGGAACCCAGGAGGTTCCATCCAAACAGGAGGAAAAACTTCTTTCCTGTGAAGGTGGCAAAGCCAGGCTGCCCAGAGAGGGTGAGGAGTTTCCTTCTCTGGGGATACTCAAAAACCCAACTGGATGTGGTCCTGGGAACCTGCTCTGGGTGAACCTGCTTTAGCAGAGGGGTTGACCAGATGATCTCCAGAAGTCTCTTCCAACCTCTGCCATACTAACGTTCTGTGAAAGGCAATGCTTTGGTGATGGGCTCAGGCACCCTGTACTGCTGAGAATTAATATCCAGCTCTCCTCTGCAGCAGGAGGATCCCTGCTGTCTTTACTACAGAAAGACACAACATTTTTAATATTCAACAGCCAAACCGGAGGAGAGGGGGGGGAAAGAGGGAGGAAAAAAACCTGCTAAATCCATTTCTGTGCCTAGAGGGGGATCAACTTTACTCTAAAAATGTCCCAGTTGGAACATGTTATGGCCAGAGCTCTCATAACACGTCAGCTCAGCCAGCCAACCCGACATACCCAGTTTCTTCACCCAACACACACAGAACCACAGAATCATTAAACTCGGAAAAGACCTCCAAGGTCACCAAGTCCAACACCTCCATGACCACACGTAACTGCCTTATTTTTAGCGTGGGAGGCAGCAGCTTTGCTGGCATCCCGCGGAGAGAATTAAGAGGATCCCATCTATCCACAGCTTTCTCTGCATAGCTACATACTCAGTGGAGTTTGTGCACAGTTTACAGCAAGGTGGTGGGAAGCCTGTGGTTTCAATCTCTGCTTTCATCAAATATGAGGGGGTTTTGCAAATATAAAAGCCTGTATGTGAAGGTTTAAAGCTTGCTTTTGAGAAGCAGCTGTACAAAAAAACCTAATCACACCAAAGCTCATGGAAGAGAAGGTGAATTCTTTTAGGAAAATCAAATTCTTAGTCACTGAAATTCCCCCAGCATCTTTTGGTGTTATTTGTTTAGCAATAGGCCTGGCCTTCCACAGATAAATAAATAAGTAAATAATCACTGATCTAGTCAAACACAAATATCTCCATTGACAGGAAAATCTAAATATACCAATTTGGAGCATTTTGAAGACAGTTTTACTCTTCTGAATCTCGTTATCCAAATGGAGAACTGTCAGCAGTGTATTAGACAGGAAAGCCAGCAGATTTATTAAGCCACATTTAAACTACAAGAACATGGAAAACTCACTATTTTCTCAGATCATTAAAATAAAACTTAATTTCAGAATTCAGGTTTATCTGTGTCATCCAATGTCACAATACTTCCAGACAGATGATGAGGAGAGAAGGCAAAAAAAACCCCCAACAACTGCATTTAGCATCAGAGCAGTATCTGCATTATTCATCTTCAGTCGTGCAATGACAGATCCAAAATAATTAGTATTACTCACCTGAAGTTATGCAATTCCCCCACCTAAAAGAGCTGCCGTAAAGAAATGCAAACTATTTATAAGCTGCTCACATGCTCTGCTGCTGGTGAACAGACACCTCAGAGCGATGATGCTGTCAGCACCGTCCTGGTGCCTGTGCTGGCTGGAAAGCTACAGCAGACTGAGCCCCCAGGTTGTAGTAAGACCAGACCTGATTAATACCATATAGTGACAAAAAACACTCACAGAAAGCAAATCGTTATGGTTGGAAGAACCCGTCAAGATCATCAAGTCCAACTATTAACCCAGCACTGCCAGGGCACCTCTAAGCCATGTCTCTCAGCACCACATCTCCACGGCTTTGAAACCCTTCCAGGGATCATGGGTTCTCCAACACTCTGGTCCAGGCCTTGACAACCCTTGTGGGGAAGAAATTTTCCCTTATGTCCAACCTAAACCTCCCCTTGCATAGCTTGAGGCCATTTCCTCTGGTCCTGTCACTTGTTCCATGGGAGATCAGAGTAAAAAATGACACAGAAAAGTAAATGAATTAAACCTTGCAGCTTAGTCAACTTTTGACCTTATCTTAGAAAAAATAAATAAATAAAAAAAAGCAGAATACTTGTCTTTTTAATAGTCAAACCTCAGAACTACAGCATCTACTGTAGAATAAGATAATTCACCACCATAAATGGATCTTTTCCTTCCAAAGACAACCAATGTGCACCCATTCCCAATAGTCAGTGTACACATCCAACCCAGCAGCACAGTGCTGGTCACCAAAACAATTAGCACTGGATAGGCAGGAGGTCCTGGGAAACCCCAGGGCAGGTAAAAACTCCCAGTAAACATCTAAATTACCCAACATCACTCGACACTGACAGATTCAGAGCCCAGAGCAAGGCCAGTGTCACCATAACCCTGCCTTTTCACAAAGGCTGAGAGGAGAGAGAGGGGAAGAAATCCAGTCTGGGTTTGGGAGGTTTATCCAGCAAGGAAAAAGACTCAAGATTGGTCCAGGAGAGATGCACAATGCAGCTCACAGGAGATGGAAATTCATGTCAAGAGCTAAAAAAGATATATATATTCTGAGGGACTGTTTGCTTTTCCTCTGCTTAGAGTATATATATCTATATATCTCTTTTTACCTGCTAATTTTCCTTCAGCTGTCATAGACATGAAAATTTATTCACACCTTACTCTGTTTCATCTTGAAATACAAACCCTGAAGCATTATCGAAGAGGTTTTCCTAGAGAAAGAATTTACCCGAGGCAAAATTGCTCTGCTTGTAGTTTGTAAAGGAAAATATCATTTACCACTGAAGAAAACACACCCGTGGAACACACACAGACACGCTCCACATAAAGCCCTGGATTTCAGGGTGGAGACAGACAGGAATACAAGACACTTAAAGAGATCAATACCTAAAATTAAAATGGATTCTGCAATTGGTAAATAGAATATTGTCCTTTCCCAAACTCAGGGCAAATAAGGCCATTATTATTTCTTTGCAAAAGAAATCACAGCATTTCTTCTATTCAGTCACACCCAACAGCAGATAGACAGAAAACTTACACTATTTTCCACACAGTTTCATGCATGAGTAGTATGTATTGACACTCACAGAAACATCTCTAATATTCATCACCATTCTCCCCAGCACACCCTCTTATTGCACCCCAAAAATGTGCTCTGACGTGCTCCAGGATTTTGCCCCTCTGCCTCAGATCAGAAGAAGTGAGAATTTTATTTGCACTGGTTTCCACAGAACATTCTAGAGAAGAGAGCTCATTCAGATTTCTTGAGGTTTAGATGATGGCATGTCAACCTGAATTCATAATTTGATGGTTATGAGAAAAATATTCTTTTCAGGTGTGTTTTTCTGCCCTCCTCAGTTTCAACCACTGTTAAAAAATGGATTGCCTTCACTCCTCATTCTTCCTTCCTTCTCCTCTCTACCCATCCCCAATAAACCTCTTATCATGAGATTTTTCCTGTAATAGGAATAAAATATACATATTTTATTTAAAGTCCTTTATTCTCAACTTTCATGCCAACAACCTAGGACAGAGTGCCATTTACTGTGGTATCTCTACAAGCATCTAATCCTGAAAAGATAACTGGCATTTACTTTCACAACCATACAGAGCTGAAAGGAGAATGACCACTGAGGCAACATGAAAGTTAGCAAGAGATTCATGTTGACTTCAGCAGAGTTTGGATGCCTCCTCCATAAGGAATTCCAAAAGACTATTGCACACTTTTAATGAATCTGCAAATCCTGGAAGCACATATAAGTGGATTCTTCCCATTTCATTTTTCTCTCGAGGTTCAAAGAAGGAAAATGAATAATGGAACACAGGGAGAAAAAAATACCTCAGTGCACCCAACCAAATCAAAAAATTCAGTAAAGGTTCCTCAAATATGGATCAGAAGCTATGAAAAATGACCATGAAAGACACTGCCTTGATGTGCAGCTCTCTCCATTTATTGAAAAGACAGAAGGAAGCTGCTTCCACTCAGGAGGAGGCAAAAAAAGCTGTCAGTCAAAACCTGGCACATACCACAGCAGCTAAAGACAAAGCTCATCAGGTCTGAGCACCTGCATATTCCTGGGGGCTTGACTTCCCTGCGCCAGCTGAGACTGTTCAAGGTTGCAAATGGGTGTAGCAAGACACTGAAAAATCTGATAAATGCTTAATTAAAGGGATCTGCTTTTCAGTAGATGAAGTTTGTGTTTTCTGAGAACAGGTTCCTACACAGCACCCGAATTTAGGTTGGTCAAAACTGAACCACTCTGTACCAGAAACATACCTTGTAAAAAAAAAATAAATCTGTTGGACGTGGTCAGCAATCAACTGGCAAAAATCAAATCCCCATATGAACAAAAAAGACAGAAATCTTAAAAGGAGTTTATCCAGTAAAGGTTATTTTATGTGTTTTAACAAGTCAAAAGAACCAGTCATTTCAGAATAAACTCAGCTTTGCCCTAGCTCAACATTTGTCACTTCAACTCTGCCCCATCAGCAAACTGAGCAATGAAGGGATGTCAGGCGTAGTTGTGCCCTAGGAGCTCACTGCTTACAGGGGAACAGCAGAGGGAGATGGAAAAAAGCAGTTTTTATTGAGACAGACACCAGAAAAAGAAAGAAAAATTAAAACAAAGCCAAAACGCCCCAGAAAAACCTCTGGGCTAAGAGAGAAATTCAGAAACACTGACTTAACAGGAAAAAAACCCCAAGCTGATCTTATGTCAAAATACGGTTTAAACAAGGCTCTGTGATAGAAAGCTGTAAAGAGAGCAAAGGAAGACAGAGAGATGAACAAGATACAAAATACCACCTACAGTCCATGCATCAACAGGTCATAAACAGCTCACTGAAGTGGTCTGACACATCCCTGAGGTGCCTAAGCCCTACCTGACACACCATACACAGCACACTGGGACAAGACAACAATATTTCATATCTGCTCCTTTCTGGTACCCCCAGTGGTTAACCAGCCATTTGACACCCCAAACCTGCTTTAGATCAGCTTTTCATCAACTCAGAAATTCCAAACCTTTGTAGGGGTAGCCTCAGTGGTGTTGTTCCTCCTCCTCCCTGCTGCAAGTATCTCTGTTGGACCCTGTCCCTCTTCCAGGTTGATGCCACCTCACCAGGAGCTCAGCAATGAGCTGCAGCACTGGCTCTGCAACCCAGAGGAGCTTCCACAAGAAATCGTGACTCTTTCAGAGGATTTAACCTGAAATGCTCTGCAGATGCAACGAATGGCCATTTAAGTAGTGAGTCATCCTTTCTCAGATCCTTTTAAGGAACTTAGCTGGCACATTTTCAAGCCCTATTTCTTAATACTTAGTTTTGCAATTTGCAGGGTGATACATCCCAGAGCTGGAAATATGGATAATATGGCAGCAGAGCCACATTTGTCAAGGGGAAAGCATTTAGCAAGATATTTTCCTGTATGTGGTACCTGCAAAGCCTGATCTTAAAATATGTAGGTTTGTCCTTCTGCCCTTTATTCAATGAATTCTTTTAAAAGAAGCCAGCTGAACTCAGCCAAGAAAGATTTAAATTCCTCTCTTCCATTACAGCTGAGCAAATTATATTCTAAATATTTTTCAAATGCATTCCCAAACTCAGCTCATTTCTGTCTTTGACTGTCACAGCAATCTCAAGCTTTTCCAAAGCTTTTCTTCTTTGCTTTTCTCAGTTACCAGCATCCTATCACCTACATCTGCACTCACTTTCTAGGAGGGTTTCTAGAAGGCTCATGTAGCATGTAAGCTACTAAAACAACCAGAGTATGGTCACTTCCACCAAGTATGTACTGGGCTATGATGGCCTCTGATGGAGTTTCTCTTAGGCTATTAAGAAAGGACCTTCACATGTGGGTTTTTCTACACTGAATGTACCCAGGCTGCAAATCTGTATTACACAGACACCCAAGTTCCTTTCATGGAGATCACAGGATTCACCTGAAGACCCTCTACCGATTTATGAGATGCAGTGCCTTTTTTTTCAATTAAATTTTCAATCAGTTATTTTTGCTTCTTCTAAATTTGCTAGCGGATGTCAGCATGCACCTGCCTTTGATACGTCAACAAATTGCCATCTCTCTGCAACTGACTGTTGAGATCATGCCTGTTAAGTATTTTTAGCCCTCTTTTCAAATAGGCAGCGGGTTGCAGACGGGTGAAAGTGGCAGACTTAAAGACAGGGGAAAAAAAAAAAATGAATGAGTCAGAGCAATCTGACAATTCATCTAAACCCAAGGATTTCATCACTGGAAATAGGAAGGAAAGAGATTTAGTTTCATGTCTTGCTTTAAAACAAGTAAATGATGTTATCTAATGCATCCAGATCACTTTTTTTTGACAATTTGGCAAGGAATTGAACCACCACCTACAGAGAAACAGTCAAAAAATAACAATTCATAACCATTTATTAACCTATATCCTTATATCATGATTCCTCATTGTCAATGAAACAAAGTATGATGAGTAGCCCTAGAAGTCTGAAGAGATTAATACCAACATAATGTTCCTACATATAGAGACAGTAATGGTGCAGGGATTAACACCTCGTTAGTCCATAAGGAGCAGGGTGCCTACCTGGATGGCCTCTGGATGTCAGAGTTCACTACATGGTAATAAAAAATACAATATTTAATACCGAGCAACCTTTTCTCACTGATTTTTTATATTTACTACAAGAAGGAAAACTAAAGTTTCAGGTTTGGACATTGCCAGCAAACCACAGGGAGTCCAGAGGCTCACACTCATGATGGGAACTTCAAAAAATATGTCAAAAGCATTAGCAGTTCAGAGGGAGACAAATGACTGTGTGTGTATTCGAGCCCATTTGCTAAAGAAAGCTTTTAATAATGAGTGGCATCAGGAGCTGGCCTCAGTTTTTCTTTGTTGCCAAGGAAGGAAAAAGTTTTGAAGTGCTTTTTCAATATCACTCTGTACTTCCACCAGTGCCTTGACAACACCAATGGACTGACATCCTTGATAAAGCCACTGCTGATGTTGTTTTAAAAAGTAAAACGCCTTCATTTTCATCTTGAGAACATCAGGGTGAAGTTTATCTTCAATGGATGCCAAGCATGGTTTTCTGAGTTCTAAAAAATGGTCAGGTATCTAAACACACACCCCCCAAGTAGCTCTCAGCTCTCCTCCAGCTGCCCCCATGGAAGGTTCATCACCTCCCATCAGCAGGGGGTCACTCCATCCTTACCCACTAGCCCTGGGGACAGGATGGAAGCACCCCAGGGGCATCGGGGACTCTGTACATATACACACACACACACACACACACATAG
>VWZY01000929.1:13780-26949 GCA_013399075.1 Chloroceryle aenea
ACATATACACACACACACACACACACACAGAGCCTTGCCTGGGAATTAAACCACTGCACTTGGATATAAAACTCAAGTGTAAGCCCTTCAGAGAGGAATTAAAATCCTGTGTAATGAGCTGGTTTTTGGCAAAACCTGTGCATCTTTATTTGTGGGATAAAGGTTATAATGTTGAAGCAGATTGGGTTGATGAGAGCTTTTTTTTTCTCTTGGCAAAGGAAAAAATGCTATTTTCTGGGACAGCTTGTTGAAGAAATGAGAGTTTTCTTTTTTACACTTGTGCAGCTTCTCCCATCTACCCAAAACCCTCAATCGCTGGCGAACGGGGAAGTTTCAAAGGAAAGAAACTCAAACGAGTGCCTCCGCTGAGAGAAAGGGCATTGTAAATTCTGTTTGAGAGCAGCTGACTGGCAAATCTCAATATATTTACTGGCAAGCCAGTCAGCCTGTACATAATGTAGGCTGTGAGTAACCCAGTATTATCTCCTGCCTGCCAGGGAAGGCAGAAAATGCACGAGCACTGCCCCGCACAGAGAGGTCGTGAGTGTAAGTCAGCAGGAAACCAAGTCAGGCTTTTATGTTGACAGGTTTCAGAGTATCTTGTTTCGTAAGAAAAGCCCAATTTTTAATTACCTGGAGAGAATGACTTGCCCTGTTATTTTGTGCTGCATGGGCCCTATTAACTTTACAGAAATCTGAATTGTAGAAATGTAAAGCGAAGCTGGTTAATGAAAACAACCACCCTGGAGGGATGCAGCAGTTCAACAGACAATTAAAAAGACCTTTTGCATCATTAATCTGCACAATTTCATGATACCACCTTAGGAAGAATTAAGAAAAATAAGCACTTCTCTAATGTAGGCATGAAGCATCCTTCAGCAGGTCTATCCCTCCTTCAAAACTAGTTTGCCCAGAACCACTGCACAGCAACAAAGCCTTGCTCAAGTTCAAAACAAAATCATTAACCAGAAAGCCCTCAGTGGGAAAAGACTCCTTGGCCAATACAAGAGGTTTCATAGCCACCACGTCTGGAGCCGGCCATTTGTTCGTTAATTTTCAAATGAGGGATTATGAGGGTAGACAGTGCCCCTTTGTCTTCCAGCGTGGCACAGGGAGGATATAATGCTGAGTCCCTTATTAGTGAGTGTCCTCCTCACCCCTCGCTCGGAGACAGAACTTCTCCTATGACGACAGAAACCACGCGGTGACCTCCAGCCAACGCAAGCTGTCGCGTAACCAGCTAACAAATAATTGTTTATTTCACAGCAGACTCTTCCAAGCTGTCAAGCCATGAATCTGAGCTCTCTTTCCATGCTGGAAAGCAGCACAGGTGAAAGGGATCTGGGGTCCTGGTGGGCAGCAGGATCACCATGAGCCAGCAATGTGCCCTTGTGGCCAGGAAAGTCAATGGCATCCTGGGGTGGATAAGAAAGGATGTGGTCAAGAGAGGTTCTTCTCCCCCTCTACTCTGCCCTGGGGAGGCCACATCTGGAATATTGTGGCCAGTTCTGTGCCAGTTCAGATCAAGAAAGACAGGGAACTGCTGGAAAGAGCCCAGCAGAGACACAAAGGTGATGAAGGGAGTGGAGCATCTTCCTGCTGAGGAAAGTCTGAGAGAGCTGGGCCTCTTTATCTTGGAGGAGACTGGGGGGTGACCTCATGAATGTTTATAAATACATAGTAAAGGGTGAGTGTCAGGAGGATGGAGGCAGGATGTCACTTCTCAGTAACATCCAATGATAGGGCAAGTGGCAAAGGGTGCAAGCTGGAAGACAGGAGGTTCCATGTAAACGTAAGGAGAAACTTTTTAATGGTGAGGTTAACAGAGCACTGGAACAGGCTGTTCAGGGAGGTTGTGGAGTCTCCTTCTCTGGAGACATTCAACGCCCACCTGGACACCTTCCTGTGTGACCGGATTGAGGTGATCCTGCTCTGGCAGGAGAGTTGGACCAGATGATCTTTCGAGGTCCCTTCCAACTCCAAACATTCTGTGATTCAGTGAAAATCTGCAGCAGTAGCATCCCTGTTCTGACAGCCCTTCTTCTGTGTTTATCAAAGCTCTAGCCTTCATCAGATGCAGAAATCTCCTGAGCATCTGTCAGGTGTCTACATGCCACACAGCAGATTACAGGAAAGGAACCCTTTGGAAAAAGCATGTCTATTAAATCTGGAAGAGCAGTAACAGCATCCAAGTTCTTGAATTTAATGAGGCAACATCACTTAGGGCTGACTCTTTACTGAAGGTATATAAGGAAATAATTCCCTTGTAATGAACTCATGCAGCAACTGGCTCTGTCCTTTTTGCATTCTAATGATAATAAATTCCATCCAAATTAGCTCAAGCATTGAATAGCTGGTATATGGCGCTTACCCTTTGCCCTGTATACGAAGGCAAATAGAAGGAAAAAGGTCCATTAGGCCACTTTGTAATAAGTCTTTTTTTTCCCCTTTTGCCATATTCAGACGTGATCAGTGATTTTTTTTCTTGGCAGGATATAAAATGCTAAGCCTGGCAGGGAAGTGTTTAGAAGCAAATGACTTTTTCCAAAGGCAGCAGTGAGGAAATATGCAAAGTGAGGTATCTTCAGGAGATAGCTGCCTGCTCAGTAATCCCACTTCTACACAGCCAAGGAAGATGGTACAGCCAAATAAACAGATTACTAAACACGGGCTGCCAGGACAATTGGACAACAATCTATCTTACAGCTCCACAGGAATAGCTTCTACTGCATCAATTTTTGATCCAGCATGACAGGACGAGTTGTGAGGAAATACAACGAAAGTATATAGCAGGAAATCCCCAAGTAATTTCTCACAACTGTCAGGCCAGATTCAGACATGCAAGGCATTCTGTAATCACAGAATCACAGAGTGGTGGGGTTTGGAAGGGACCTCTGAAGATCAGTCTAAATCTCTCCTTTCCCAACTTAAAACCATTGCTCCTTGCCCTTTCATTACAAACCCTTTTGAATAGACCTTCCCCTGCCTTCATGTAGCCCCCTCCAGGGACTGGAAGGTCACTATAAGGTCCCCCTGGAGCCTCCTCTTCTCCAGGCTGAACAGCCCCAGCTCCCTCAGCCCGTCTTTGTACGAGAGAGTTATTGGCAAGTGTGTCTCCAATGTCTATCCTCACCATTCACGCCCCAGTTTTGGCCTTATTCCCTATCCACAATAGGAACTGGCCCTTACTTTTGACTTTCCCACATCTGAGGACTTGTTCCTCCCAACCATAGCTCTCTGGGGTTTTGTTGTGGCTTTTTTTTAAAAAGTGAACAGCATCTCAAGCTTTTGGTTTTCAGGGCAGGTTTCTTCAACTCATTTCAATCAAAACAGTTCTGCATTTTCCCTGGGGTGAAAACTAGGAAAAATATACTGGTTTCTTGTGCACATATCACAAATCTGTAAGCCCTTTTCCTCAAAGTGCTCTAGCTCCCTTCCCCTCCTGGTTCAGCACTAGATGCCACCTGCTTCAAGGATATGCCCATTGGCATGACAAACCATGGCAGTGTTATCAAGTTATAAGCCTCTAAAAAACTCAGCACACACCAACTTTAGAGATATTTCACAGCTTAACCCTCCTTGTAAGGGACCATTGATGAGTTGTCTCAAACATCACCCTAATAGAGGAAAAATGTTTCTTGTAAAGAAATTGAGCAGGAGTTGCTTATTTCAACATTGCTGACCACAAATGGGTATCTCTGGCACCATTGGCTGACTGTCATGGAAAATACCTCAAAAGGAGAAACTGAAAATGTCACGAAAGGAGAAACTTGGTTAATGATGCCTTTCTATCCCCCCACCCCATTCCTCAAATTGTACATGAGCATAGGCCCGGGGTTCTCTCTTTTGAAGACAACTAAAAGACCCCTCAAGTGAGGGTACTGGGCATGTGCATCAGCCAGAGGAGTGATGTAACATGGGGGCAAGGAAATGCAAAGCAGTTCTGAGCTATACCTGAGACTATCTCCTGAAAGAGGAGGGGACATGGAAAATAAATCATGGATATGTGGACTGAGAGTTGGAAGCTTCTCCCACCACAAGAGTCTGGCCAACGGGACACTGCTGGAACGTGTGGGTGGCATGCTAATCTATCCCTCTTCTTCCCAACTTTCCTTTCTTCTTCTCTTTTCTTCCCTTCGCTTGTGCTAAGTTGTAAGAGCACTAATAAAGTGCCTTTGGCTGCCAAGAGGCATCTGACCTCATCTGTGTCTTAATTTCACCCTGGAGGAGTCCTCAGAATCTTCGGTCATATTGAGGACTGGATTGGACCTTAACACTCCTCAAACCCCCATGAGTCAGATGCTCAGACTGCCAAAAAATCAACTCTTTAGATCAGATAGAAAGAAGACATTTTTTTACACTGAAGATGCTGTAACAGCAACCCAGGCTGCCCAGAGAGGTGGTCTATGCCTCATCCCTGGAACCATTCCAGGTCAAGTTGATCAGGGCTCTGAGCAACCTGCCCTAGTTGCAGGTGTCCCTGCTTCTTGCAGGGGGTTGGACTAGATGACCTCGGAAGGTCCTTTCCAACCCTAACCAGTCTATGATTTTATAATTTAACTCTTTGTCCCACTCAGCCCTACTCCTGTTCAACTTGAGATGCACCAAGATGTAGGCACCATTTCAGAATGACTCACCAACACCTAAGTAAGGCTGCTGGAGCAGGACATTCCCACAGTGCTCCTGCCAAAGCAAGGATCAGACACCAAAACTGCAGAACGGTGCTGAAAATACAGCCGGGAAGGAAAGGCAATAGGAGAAGATAATCACAACCACAGTGCACTGACAGAAACAATATTAATGCTGTATGGTTAATGTGTTTCTGTTGAATAATACAAAAATACAAATCTTCAAGCCTTCCAGTTCAACTAATAAAGACTAATTAAGCAATAAGAACTACTTCTTATAAATCTTAATGATTTTTTCTAACCCTTCAATAGTTGAATTAACTGTAATTAATAAAAAAAAAAAGACAATCACTGAGTAAAGAACCTTTTCCTTTTGATTATAAGATCCCCTCTTCCTACCTTGCCTAGAAAAAAGGGATTTAAAAGATAAACATTAGTCCATTATCTAATAGGGAAAGAATAGCAAATTGCACTCCACATATAAAAAGCCAGCATATTCAGTAACTTTTTTTTTCCTTATGTCTTCACTAAAAGATGTTTTACAATGACCAGATTCTCACTGTAATTCATTTCAACCAGGAGCTTGGAACACAAGCTGAACAGAGAGTTCAGCTGAAGAAACAGAGTCGGTGAGATACAGCTGAATAAGTCATTAAGCTTTAGGTTTCCTTTGAAATACTTCAGGTATCAGCTGAAGTTCTCTTTAAGCTATTAGTAATTACTTTTTAGTATTCTTGGGGAATGGCTGAGGCTGAAGAGGGTAAGAGATGGTCAAACATAGCAGCTACTTTTAGAAATGGGAAAAAGGAAGATGATGCAGCCTAGATTTTGTATGCTAATCTATCCCTCTTCTTCTTCTTTCCAACTGTTTCCCACAGCTCTAGTTTTGTCCTGCTCTGGCAGGGGGTTGGACTCAATGATCTTCAGAGGTCCCTTCCAAACCCTACCATTCTGTGATTCTAGAGTCAGGGAGTTGAAAGAGCCAGGAACAAGTGATTAAACAATGAAATCGTAAGCACTCAGAGGAATATAAAGTGAGAAAAACCTGCCAAAATGTATTTGTGAAGAACTAATCACATCAATCCAATCATCCTTTCTTTTTTTTTTAAATCAGGATAATTATACTATCATAAAAAAGAATTAAATGTGATACATTTTGAATAGATAAGCATACCTTGCTGTCGTAAGGAAGAGATTTACCAGCTTCTTATTTTAGACTAACCATAAACACACTCAAAGAACAATTTTCATTTGTTCACTTCCAAACTGAGGGAACACAGTGATCTCCACAGGTGTCTTTGTACTTGGTCCCATATTTTCACGAGTGACATAGGCTACATGAAGTGTGGAGGACCTGCAAGCACTAAGAAGGTCACCACTATCACATTGAATTATCCCAACCCAAAAAAACCCATCTGAAATAATGAAGAGAATTAAATAAAAAGATACACGTAGTCCTACCTACTTTGGAAATAATCAAGTGCAAACTTTAAACTATGGGGATATTTTTTGGGTAGGCAGCAATATGGAGAGAACAGAGAGGTTAGAAAGGATAAAACCTAAACATGAGTCAGCAACATGAGTCTGCTGCCAGAGAGACAAGTGGTGTTTGGGGAAATATTAACAGATGTTAACCACAGGACACAGCAGGTAATTATTTAGATGAGATTTAGAAACCATGACCTAGAAAGGAGGATATTTGTTCACTGCCTCTAAAGGACTGAAAAGTAAACATAGGAGCCATATTCCAACACAAAACAGGTTTTAAGAAAACCACAATCATTTGTACTTCATGAGCATGAGCCATGACTGGCTTAATTCACAGGAAGGAAAATTAAGGATGGATATTATGAAAAGCTTTCTGAGCTATATAGTTAGTTAATCATTTTAATACACTATTTCCTTGCTGGGACCCATCACTGGAAGCTTCTAAAAAGATCTCCCCTGGAGGCAGGCCATGTGGCATGGTCCAGCAGCTTCAACCACTGATCCCTTAACTTCACCTGCTAGGTTCTCATTCTAACACTTCTAGTAACAAAAAAAACCCACCAAGAAATAGCATCTTATAGAAACGTTATCTCCTCTGGAACAAAATAAGGGTAAAAGACTAATTTAATTTGGCACAAGGACAGCACCAGCTTCCTGTTAACTTTCTTTTAAAATTCCTCTTATGTACTTGGGAGTCGGGTCATATATGTACAATTAGCTCTTCATGCTTGAGAGTTTGCAAAGAATCTGTCCACTAAGGCATCTCTTCACCTCAGAGATGCCAGTTTTATCTTTTTCTAAGAAACATAATAAAAAAAAAAACCACAAAAAGAGAAAAAGCTACCTTATTCCACTTCTATTTAACACTCCTGTATAATCTGGGTCCTTAATATCTTTAGGGAAGGCTATTTGGGAGGAAAAGGGTGGCATGTTACATACTTCCTTCATTGTGATAGTTTGTATTACATATTCTTACTCATTTTTCTTAATTTACTATGCATTTGGTAGTCCCACACAGTACTTTGCAGGAAAGCTTATTTCAGCATCAAACCAGCATTTTATATTTCAATTTACTGAAGTAATACGTGAGTTTGCTGATGCTGAATTTATTTTACCTTTGTATTTTTCTGTGATTTTATTAACTCATTTATATAAACCTTGATTATAGTCTATGACCAATCTATTTTCCCTGTGTCTAGCAGTATATAGAAATATAAAAGATATATTTGAAATAATAGGAATAACAAAAGTAGCATTATGCACAATTATATCTAGTAGTGCTCAAAATCAGACATTGTTAATAATAAATGACAATATTATATAAAAGCAATACCATCTGAAAACTGATTTTACATGGCATATTAAAGACTTGATGGCTCAGGAGATGGGTAATAGAATAAAAAGCCTTTCATCTCAAGGTCATCAATTCAAATACAAGTCAGACTGATAGTGACTGAAAGCCATTTGATGAGAGCTTTAATGAACCCAGTCTCGTTACTAAAAATTTCAGAAAAGCCTCAACATTTAGCCCTTTCTCCTGCCTCTGACAGAAATCTGAGATAGTATGGAGGAGCAGATCTGATTCAGCAGGTCGAGCTGTTATTTCCCTTGCTATACACTGCCCACCCCAGGCTATCTATTTTAGCAGCTTCCTAGCAGGTACCTGTTTGTTTTCTTCCAAAATTCAGCATTCTCTGCCCTGCTGTGGCTTTTATTGCTTGAGGCTTGAAAAACAGAATTGGGCTTGCAGTTCCCCAAGTGACCACTTCACATGCTGCATGGGCAACACTCTGGTCCTTTGTCTGAGCCATTACAATTTGGTGCATTAACACCTTACCTTTATTTGATACCTTCATATTTTTTTCTGGTACGCATCAAATAATGTACCAAAGTCAAGCAATGCACTGGGAAAAAGAAGAATACCTGTGCAAATTAGAGTAGCCATTCAGCTAGCCTCACATCAGCCAGCAAAGAAATCAAACCACATGTTACATGGCTGGCCAAACTCAAAATCTTCTCAGATAAAACCCTTGGTGTAATTCCCTTTGTTCCAGTAAAACACCTACAAAATTTTCTGGCTCTAGTATTAACATGATGCAAAGCATTGAAAAGAAACCCACTGCTGATGTCCTTTTGCTTGTGTTTTTATGCTGAGTGAGATTTTTGTATTTAAAAATGAAAATGTTTCAAGGACTCTCTGAGGAAGCATCTTGGAAGGAATTTTGCTTTCATAGGCAATGCTCAGTGTTCACACATGCAAAACAACACCTACAAATACCTTGTTGCAGGCATAAATGGCATCACTGTGACTTACAGTGAAAGGCCAAATGTTCCCCATAATCTTTATTTGGAACCCACAGATTCCTTTTTGAACCAAGGCACCCAAACAACCTCCCCAGGTCCTTCAAGCCTCAATTATTTGAAGAGTCTATAAAGGACCCACCTCACAATTCATGTCAACACCATCTTCAGTAGGACCTGTGTTTAGAAGAGGCATTTTGGTTTTCAGAAGTGACTAGTTGCATTCATTTTAAAGAACTCAGCAGGATTTTCACAGCAGTTTACAACCAGCATGGGTTTACAATGTCTGGTTAATCAATTCCCTTAAAGCAATTTTTCCCCAGCATAGCATAAGTGCCCAATAACCATTATAAACCCAGCCCTTACCCAGGGGAGGTGAGAGAAGTCCCCAAACTCACTGCCTGCTGTGTCTAGAGATATGTCTCAGCACTTCCACTACCTGCATTGCAGTGCTGAACCTGATCATTTATTCCTAAATCCTGATAACCTCACAACATTTACAACCCACAACTCAGCAGGATTTTCACATATAATATCTACATAGGCACTTCTGGAACGTGTCCACTTTTCCCAGTACAGCCCTTGCAGAGGCAGATGGGAAGATGCCATACTGAGCTGAACTCAGACTACGTTACTTCTCATGGTGTGGGAACAGTCCCATCATTACCACACGATGTCAGTTCAGCTGAGGTTTGGGGAGAAACAATCTGCTGGTGCTACACATAAACATGAGCTTCACCCAGAAGCTTCAACTTGATGGAAGCTCTTTGTAGGCTGGTGGCTGGATACAATTTTGAAACCCCATTGGCCCCAGATGTGCTGCAGCCTGCAGCACTGCATTGNCCTGGATACAATTTTGAAACCCCACTGGCCCCAGATGTGCAAACCTCTGGCGCTGCAGCCTGCAGCACTGCATTGCTGACCTGATTTTCCCTTGCAAGTGGTCAGAGATTAAGCAACTCTAATCACCTGAGGTTCAAACTAAAGGTCTGGGAATTTACTTCATGTCTGTCCGGAAGACTTAACTGTTAAAAATACAGAAATATGGATCTAAGTGGATTTTGGAGTGTGGAAAAATCAGAAATCCATCAGTGAAGGTCATTAGCTCATGTGACACACCTCACTGAAGTCAATTTTCAAGGATAAGCGTGTGACAATCTGACTGGAAGAATTCTCCCTTAATGCATTATTAATTCATTTATTATTACAGTTATTATAATCTTTATGCAGGGCACTGGAGCTCAATTTGTTCTATATCAGCTAATGTTTTTAATGAGCCCTTTCTTCTCCTCGGGACGGGAGCTTCCTTAACCAGTTATCTGGCTTTGAAGCAAGTAGAAGATGACATGACTCCATATCCTCCTTATAAATACAGTTTCACATATCATGCCCTGAATTTTAAATGAAAACAAATGAGTAATAACTTTCACATTACCAAATATCTTTTAAAAGGTAATAGGCCCAAGAACTCTAAATATAGGAACTTTATTGCATTGTTAAATGCAATGAAATCTTAATTACAATTCCTCTCTCTGACAAAGAGGAGAAATACAATTAAATAAAAAGATCCTGTGTAAATGCAGCTATTTGTAGGGGAGACACTGGAGCATATAAGTCTGAAGCCTCATCTGAATGGCTTTGGGTTCATTCTCTGGTCATGCAGGGCAAAGAGGTCACGAGGCTGATCCCTGCACTGAAAAACTGGTTTAGTCAGGGAGGAAACAGCATTATTAACTAGAAAAGTGGGTGTAGTTGGAGAAAACAGCACATTTCCCAAACATACCCTTCTGCTGATGCACCGAGAGCCAAGAGCCTGGCTGGTTATAAAGGCTCCAGAGCTTTGTCACCTTTCTGGTTAAAGGAGAAGGCCAGCGTGTTTAAAAGCCATGTAATGTGCTGCTGAGGGATAGGATTTAGTGGTGGAGTTGCCAGTGGTAGGTTTACAGTTGGACTCAATCATCCTGAGGGTCTTTTCCGACCTCAATGATTCTATGCTGCTATCTGCTCAAGTCTACACTGGGATGTTACATCTACATTTCCAGTATTTCTCCCCTGAAATGGAGTAGCTCAGCCCATGGGATACTCTCCCAGGGAATAGAGGAGAAAGTTTGGGGGGAAAAAAAACCAACAAAACCCTAAGCAAAATCCAACTAAATAAAAAAGTTTATGCATATTTCTTAGGGGGTGTGTATAAAGAAACAAGAGGTTGTCCCCCAAGAAATGCAGAGTAAATCTTTATTCTATTTGCTCATGAATACCTAAAAGATAGGCAGCTTTCACATGGTGACCTTTCCAGATGGCTGGTCTTGAAAGAGGGGAAGTTCATCAGCTATCTTACAATCGGAGAAGAAAGTGAGCTCTCCAGTTCAGAGCTGCTCTTACAAGACATGAATCAAAATATAACAAGATTTTATGGACATTTAGATTCACACAGCATCTGAATCCCACTGCCTGATTAGTCAGGGTTTATTAGAAATTATTAAATTATTTTCTACTTGAAACAATCACTGGTTGTAAGGAAAAAAAAAAAATTATCTGTGGGTATAATAAAAGAATGTAAAAAAATTACTGGGAAAAAAAAAATTAAAGCAATATTTGCACTAACTACATTTTATCACTAATTGTCACTGTGAATCTTACAGACCAAAAAAATGAATTTCATCAGCAGATCCATCTGAATGATGTTCTCAGCCCTGCTCTCTGCAGTAGTCAAGGCCAATGAGCAGAATACAGAAAAACCCAATAAATGGTATCTCAGAAAGAAAGTTCTGTGTAAATAATTCCCATTATACCCAAAGCTTTAGCCTTTAGAGCTCCTATTAATAAAAGTTAATTGGAAATGCATATTTAAACTCCACATATTGGTAGCACAGATTCCCTTTTCATCAGCCACGAATGAGAAATAGAACACAAAATGATAGGAGGTGTTTTGGTTTTTGCAGGGTTATTTTTGGTTGTTTGTTTTTGGTTTTTTTTTATGAATATCATTTAATAAATAAATATGTTTTAAAAATAGTAATCCCATGCCAGGGTGATTATTTCTTCTGAACACATCTCACCCCAGGAAGAGTCCACAGGCACTAAAACTCCCTGGTAACCACCCATCCTAAAGAAGCCCAAGGCATCAATAACTTCAAGAGCTTTTTTCACTGCTGAATGGCTGTTGGCAATGCCACCACCACGGCCCTGCTCTTCCACTGTTTCTCTGCGATGTGGCCCTGGGGTACTTTAAAGACAAGAGCCCCCAGCACAGGAAGGACATGGACCTGATGAAGCAGGTCCAGAGGAGGCCACAAAGATGATCAGGGGACTGAAGCCCCTCTCCTATGAGGACAGGCTGAGGGAGCTGGGATTGTTCAGCCTGGGGAAGAGAAGGCCCCAGACCTTCCAGTACCTGGACTGGAGAGGGCCTGTTTACAAAGGCCTGGAGTGAAAGGACAGGGGGTAATGGTTTTAAATTAGAAAGGAGTGTATTTAGATGAGAAATAAGAAGGAAGCTCTTCACTACAAGAGTGGTGGACACTGGAACAGGTTGCCCAGGGAGGTGGTTGAGGCCCCATCCCTGGAGACATTCAGGGGAGACATTGACAGAAAGCTGAGCACCCTGCTCTGGTTGAGGCNCCCAGACCTTCCAGTACCTGGACTGGAGAGGGCCTGTTTACAAAGGCCTGGAGTGAAAGGGCAGGGTGTAATGGTTTTAAATTAGAAAGGAGTGTATTTAGATGAGAAATAAGAAGGAAGCTCTTCACTACAAGAGTGGTGGACACTGGAACAGGTTGCCCAGGGAGGTGGTTGAGGCCCCATCCCTGGAGACATTCAGGGGAGACATTGACAGAAAGCTGAGCACCCTGCTCTGGTTGAGGCTGTCCCTGCTCTCAGCAGGGGGGTTGGACTGGATGCCTTCTAGAGGTCCCTTCCAACCCAGACATTACTATGTTTCTGTGTTTAAGGTACAGCCACTACTTTGGATCCAACCCCTCCACCAGTGTTTGGGGGACTCACTGTCCCAGTGGCCACCATCAGCAGCTGCTGGAGAGCAGAGTGGAAGACTTCCTTTGACATCACCAGAATGGAAGAATCACAGTACCTTTTCCTATGGGTTGGGGGACTAAACAGATTTGAGGGTATTTTTTCTTTTTAAATGTAAAATCACAAGCTCCTTACCAGTTAGATACTATGACAGGATAAATCTTAGCTTAGGACTCAGTTACACAGCAAACAACTGTTTGCTTAACTTGTAAAAAGAGAAGACAAACAGGTTTTGTCTGACATTAGAGAGCTTTCAGACTCTGAAAGCATGTCTGCATACTTCAAGTAATTAAAATCACATGGAATTATTCCAGAGCATACATATGCACACAAATAAATATACACACACATGTTTAATATGCTTTCTATAAAAGCATAAAGGCAAAAATGGTATCAAATGTGTCTAAAATGGTTATGATAACTTTAACTGTTATGAGTCAGAAGTAAAGGTAAATAAAATTTACATCAAAATCAAAAATACTTATTTATTTTAACAAAAAAAAAAAGAGGCATTTCTAACCAGTACATGCAGCTGCTCCTTCATCAATGCATGGTCAATTTTGCAGTTTTACATCTGAATCCTTCTCCCCACTTTACTGCATCTACAGAGAAAGACAAAATTGAGATTTGAATAATGCTATGTCATATGTTGTATTTATCTAAAAATAGTATCTTTATCAGCACAATTCCTTTGTTGTTTTGTTGTTGTTGGGTGGGTGGGTG
>VWZY01000929.1:31718-60142 GCA_013399075.1 Chloroceryle aenea
TTTCTTTTTAGCCACACTAGGAAAGTACTAATTTTACAGGAATACAGTTCAGTTGTCTGGCTTAGGAGACACTTTGCCTATATTTCAGTTTTCCCAACAGGGAAAAAATGAATTAAAAAAGTATGTTTCGTATCAGTCTCTTATTTAGAATAAGGTGGCTCATAATTACTGCAAGCACAGTGTTGTAAGTTGCTCAAATATCTGGTTCTTTATTACTGAAAGGACTATCAGAATATGAAGAGAGCCTTGAAATACTAATCACTGCTGTCTAAAACCACCACATGAGGTTAGCCTACAACTTCTGTGATTTACTGGCCCAATAAAAAAAGGCAGCCATGGACAAGCTTTTGCAAATCAACCATATTGGGCCAGATTCTGACAATTCAGGCATAAGAAATGTTGTAGCTCTTTGCTGGAATTCAGATCTGTAGTGAACTTAGAGGTACAGACAAATGGCACGGTAGAGCCAAGGTGATTGTCTTCTGGTAACCACTATAAGAGCTCTAAGAGACATGAACCTCTAAAAGGCTAATGGCCACACATGCTCTCTCCCGGGCTTGTCACCAGCCTGGCATATCACAGATATTGTTCCCCAAAGAAAATGTCAAGGTCTGTGCAGACTCGCTCGGGTCCCTCTGTCATGCTCGCGGTAAGTACATGTTCAGCGGTTAAACCCTGGGCCGTGACACACACACAAGCATTGAGCTGAAATTTTATAGTGAACACCGGGTGTTATTGTCCCTTAAGGGAAATGGTGCCTGGGAGAGAATCACCTCTGTCAATATTTCCCTCCTGGGTCAATAAATCCTGATCGTCAATAAAAGCCAGCGAGCAAAACCGACACCGCCGCAGGAGCCTGCGAGTACCTTGGGGTAAAATTTGGCACACTTAGTATCTCCTTATTAGTTAGAATGATTTTGCATTTAAGGCCCCCAAGGTATAGAGAGCACTTCCACTTGATTTTAATAACCTTCTAACGCACAGCGCAACGCTGCGTTACATCCTGAGCTCTTCAGCACAGAGTGTGTGGCATGTGGGTTGAGAAAAGAATTTNGGTGGGTTTGGAATCTCTCCAGAGAAGGAGAATCCACAATCTCTCTGGGAAGCCTGGACCAGGGCTCTTGCACACTCAGAGAAAGAAGTTTTTTCTCATGTTCAGCTGGAACCCCCTGGGTTCCAGTTTGTGCCTATTGCCCTTTGCCCTGTCACTGGGCACTGCTGACAAGAGTCTGACCCCAGCCTCTTGACCCCCATCCTTTAAATATTGAGAAGCATTGAGAAGATCCCCTCTCAATCTTCTCCAGGCTAAACAACCCCAGAATCAATGAAGTAGGAGCCTCTGAGTCAGCCTCAGATAACACTCTGAAAACAAGAAGCTAAATATTTAAACACTACTTGAATTGTGCCTGCTGCAGATCCCCACACAGCGGAGGTTTGGCTCAGAGGCCTTGACAAAGCAGAGCAGCATCAAAAGAAGAGCTCTGGCCAGGATGAAGCTCTGATGCTGCTTTGGCCCCTCTCCCACAGCAAAGCCCTCCTGAAGCCAACCTGTTCCCACACCTCACATCTGCAGAGACCCAACTCTGCCTCGGGGTTCAGACCACAAAGGTTTATCCCATCGAAGAGCAAATCGTGTGACGCAGGGGTGGCAAAGGGATGAAAGGAACCAAAATCCCAGCACCCAGGCCTGGGCAGCATTCCCATCAGCTTGAGCACCAACTGTGAAGGAGGAATAAGCTTTGCTTGTGCATACGAATAGCAGAAGGTTCTTCGAGGAGGAAGTTTTGTCAAACAATAAAAAGATGTGTTTACCAGTTTGGAAAACAGGACTGGATGAATTGGACACACTTGTCACAGCAAAAGGTTGTCATCCTTACAGCTTAGAGATCCCACTTAAGTGCAAATGTGCTAAAGGGAGCATTTGCAGTGACATCTTTGCTAATACCAAGTACATAAAACTAATATGGGGTGAAAAAAAAGGGCAGGAGAGAAAAGGAGCTCTTAATTATTAACGAAGTGAACAACTTTACATTTAATTTTACCCATGTGCATTATGAATACAGCCCAATAAAGATGCAGTGCTGCTGAGAAAAGTTGATACAATGGTTTTTCTACTTCTTAAGTAATATAATTCTTTTCTTTTTAGCCACACTAGGAAAGTACTAATTTTACAGGAATACAGTTCAGTTGTCTGGCTTAGGAGACACTTTGCCTATATTTCAGTTTTCCCAACAGGGAAAAAATGAATTAAAAAAGTATGTTTCGTATCAGTCTCTTATTTAGAATAAGGTGGCTCATAATTACTGCAAGCACAGTGTTGTAAGTTGCTCAAATATCTGGTTCTTTATTACTGAAAGGACTATCAGAATATGAAGAGAGCCTTGAAATACTAATCACTGCTGTCTAAAACCACCACATGAGGTTAGCCTACAACTTCTGTGATTTACTGGCCCAATAAAAAAAGGCAGCCATGGACAAGCTTTTGCAAATCAACCATATTGGGCCAGATTCTGACAATTCAGGCATAAGAAATGTTGTAGCTCTTTGCTGGAATTCAGATCTGTAGCGAACTTAGAGGTACAGACAAATGGCACGTTAGAGCCAAGGTGATTTTCTTCTGGTAACCACTATAAGAGCTCTAAGAGACATGAGCCTTTAAAAGGCTAATGGCCACACATGCTCTCTCCTGGGCTTGTCACCAGCCTGGCATATCACAGATATTGTTCCCCAAAGAAAACATCAAGGTCTGTGCAGACTCACTCGGGTCCCTCTGTCACGCTCGCGGTACGTACATGTTCAGTGGTTAAACCCCGGGCCGTGACACACACACAGGCACTGAGCTGAAATTTTATAGTGAACACCGGGTGTTATTGTCCCTTAAGGGAAATGGTGCCTGGGAGAGAATCACCTCTGTCAATATTTCCCTCCTGGGTCAATAAATCCTGATCGTCAATAAAAGCCAGCGAGCAAAACCGACACCGCCGCAGGAGCCTGCGAGTACCTTGGGGTAAAATTTGGCACACTTAGTATCTCCTTATTAGTTAGAATGATTTTGCATTTAAGGCCCCCAAGGTATAGAGAGCACTTCCACTTGATTTTAATAACCTTCTAACGCACAGCGCAACGCTGCGTTACATCCTGAGCTCTTCAGCACAGAGTGTGTGGCATGTGGGTTGAGAAAAGAATTTCTCCTGAACTGGTAAAGCAGCATCATGAGTATCTACAGGCTAGCTATAAAATACCCACCATTTTTCATGAGGCCCACGTGTTCCTATCACAATATTGGGGTTTCAGGAAAGAATACAACCAAAAAACTTAGGTCTGAGTTTTCCAGCTACAAATTCAATCTCGATTATTCCCACCCATGTGCCCAACCACATCGTTGTTCTCGGGTTGCTCTGGAGCAAAGCTTCAACTGAGATAAATCAATGTAGGATTTCTGAAGGTACTTTTATTTACATCACCCAACAAACTATTTCCCTGCTGTTTCCTGGTTAAAAACTCCATGCAAGCAGTATGGAAATTTAACCAAGGATGCTTTTTTTCCCCCCACACTCTCCAAGGCAAAAGTTAATCCTAAGCAAACTGCCATGGTACATGAAGTCAGAGAGATCAGAAGGACATAAGCGATAATGCCAAGAGCAAATAATGTAAAGAGGGGTTTGAAACTAGTTTTTAATAGTCAATTTTGCTTCTACCCTGTTCAGAACAGCTAGAGAGCTTTCATGAAGGAATACTTTTTTTTCCTCTTGTAAAGATTGTTCACTGTTAATCTGTAATTTTGATTATATTTTTTTTCCTAGAAATGCCTTTCAAAAGCACTTGAACAATATCCAACATGAAAATTGGAAACTTAGAATCTTGGATTCTATGTTCAGATTGCTAATGATCATACAAACTAACTTATTTGGCATCTACAATGATACATAAAACTATAAAACGAGCAAACTTCAAAGACTTCTAAACCCAACTGACAAACGACTTACAGACTAGAAATGTCTCTAGAGATTGACTTACAAGAGTTAATGACTTTCAAACAGAAGGAAAAAATGAAGTCAACAGACTGAAGTTGCTCATTATAAGTCATTTGTTCAATTTTAATCTTGATTTGGTCATCAGCTCTCCGCTGGCTTGTAAGATGGTCAAGCCATGGAAACAAAGTGATATTTGTTCACATAACAATACTGAACCCTTATATGGCACTTTTCATCATCAGATCTCAAAGCATTCTGCAAAGAAGGAGAGCTTTGTTGTCCTCAACTCAGATTGGGAAATTGCGGCTGTAGGATAATTGCAGAGCCAGAAATAACACTTCCGAGTCTCAGGCTAATGGCTTAAGTCACAGCACAGGGCATTTTATTAACACAGAAGACAACTGAGGTCGAGATGGGCGATTTCAGCATTGCAACTTCTGAACTGCTGAAAGCGCAAAGAGAAAAGTGCAACTGATAAAATACATCCATTTAATGAGGGCTTTTTGGTTGGCACTTTAGACTTGAGGCATGCAATTAACTCCTTCTGTCCACAGTGATGCGTAAAGACTTTACAGCAGCAATCCTCCATCAAGAATGTTTATTAAGTGCATGCTTAAATTATTACTGTACCTTAAATTTTTAGAATCCAGTAGGGTTTCAATTTGTTTTATTGTTGTTTTCTATCAAAAAAACCCCCACATTTCTGCTGGAAAAGGCACTAGGTAGGATTAAAAGCTGTTAAAATGTATGCTCAGAAAACAGAATTTTCCTCAGAAGAGGCTAATGAATCAAAATTATTTCCCAAGACACTTAGGCATGGACCTGTGCTGTGAAACAGGAGATGGGGTTGTTAGAAGCTAATCGGAATCAGAGAGGCCAACAAGGAGGACACTGCTATGGGAATATGCTACTCACCACCTGATCAAGAACTGATGTGGGTGTTTGTTGTCCACCACCCAATCAAGCACTGGAAGAGGATAAAGCTTTATTCAACCTTCACAATCAAAGGCCCTGGTCATCCTAGGGAACTTCAAGTACACAGATATCTGCTAAGATGGCACCTGGTGGTGCAGAAGCAACCGAGATTTCATGCACACATCAAAGACAATATTGATGCTGAACATCTGGGGAGCAGTTTGGCTTGCTCAGGGAACTAGAAGGTGTAATGTCATGGATGACTGCCCTGAGGTGCAAAAAGGCACAAGGGAGCTCGTTGATCTTCAAGGAAAACCTCCTCAAAGCATGAGAACAATCTACCCTGATGCGTGGGAAGTGAAGCAGAAGTGGCAGAAGGCTGACTTGGCTGAACATGGAATCCCTGACTGAGCTCAAACACAAAAGGAAAGTGAACAGAAGGTGGAAGTGGGGACGGGCTATCCAGGAGGACTATAGAAACCTTGCCCAGACTGCAGGAACAATATTAGGAAAGCCAAAGCCCAGGTGGAGTTGAAACTGTCAATGGATGGTATGGCCAACACGAAAGGTTCACCCATAGGTACATCTGCAGCAAAAGATGAAGGAAAATGTGGGTCGCTGTGAATATGTCAACAGAACTACTGACAAAGGATACAGAGAAAGGATGAGGCATTCAATTAGTTTTTTACCTCAGTCTTTATTGGCAAGGCCAACTCTCAGGCTGCCCAGGTCCATGTTCCTAATGTCTTTGTCTTGGGCAGGAAAAGATTTTGTTAGGTACCACTTAATCAAACTGGACCTACACAGGTCTATGAATGTGCAGGAAACAGACTGACATCAATTTGAGGCTGCTTTTTGTGTCTTTGAAATATTGTGGCAACAGGGAGATCCTTTTCATCACTGTAAAAGGAAACTGCTGGGGCCATCCTCAAGAAGGGCAAGAAGGAATAACACACACCAACTGCCCTGTGACCCTCGCCTCTGTCCCAAAGAGGATTAGGGAACAAATCTGCCTAAAGATAACCCATTTAACATCTTCGTTAACAACTTAGATGATGAGAGGTAATACACTCACAGCAAGTTTCCAGATGACACCAGGGCTGCAGCTGACACGCTGGAGAGTGGGATTGCCATTCAGCAGCATCTCAACAGGCTGGAGAAATGACAGAAATCTTACAACATTCATCCAAAGCAGACATGAAGCTCTGCAAGTAGAAACCCACAGTGCAGGGAGCAGCTCTGTGGAAGACACATGGGGGTTGAACAGGAGTTGGCAATGACAGTGATGAACTCCAATCACATGCTGGGTTGCACTCACAGGAGCACAGCCAGCAGGTCAAGGGGAGCAGATATTGTTCTCTATTCGGCACTCGTGAGACTGCATCTGGAAAAGAGTGGCCAGTTTTGGTTTCCCTGTTACAAAACAGACATTGACAAACTGGCAAAAATAGAGCAGAGAGGCCCGAGGTGATGAGGAGCAGGAGATGATGCTGCACTGAGATGATGAGGGGCATGAGATGGTGCTGCACCATTCCAGCCAAGAGGCTGGGAGAGCTGTGTTTGCCCAGCCTGAAGAACAGCAGGCTAATTACTGTTTTCAACTGGACAAACCCCTGTGCAACCTGATCTGACTTCAAACTCTTGTCTACATTCAGCAGGAGGTTGGACCAGATGACCTCCAAAAGTCCTTTCCATCTTCATTCTACTATTTTCATGTTTTCTCCTTCACTTGCATTTATCACAGAGCATTTGCTTTGTGAAGTATCATCGGGAAATAATTATTCTGACTTTGTGCAACATTTTCAAATGCAATAAAAAATTCCATACATATTTGAGAAGTAGCCAACTGCAGGTGAAGACTACGATGGCCCAAAAGCCAGTGAGCTGAAGCCAATTAAAGCACGCTCACCCTCCCATGACACCCAAATGCCTAATTGAACTTCAACCCTCTGTGCGAGACGGCGATTTTTGCTTTCTCCACAAAAGCCCCAAATGAGGGGTTCACTTCTCTGTGTCTGTAAAACAAGATCATTATCAAAACATAACGATCAAAACAGGAGACGCCTGCATTGATTAAAATAATGCTATTCCATCCTCTAAGAAGAAAAAATACTTCCCGTGCAAAAAAAAAACCAGATTACCTTAGATGTTTAGTCACAGACACCCAGTTTTACCCTCCTGGCAAACAGAGAATGTGAGCAGGAGCCAGTGACACACATACATATTTAGAATTAAACTTCAAAAGCAAGGGGTTCATTAGCGCAACGTGAGAAAAACGAAGCCATGTTTGAGTGAACAGCTACAGACTAATAAAACCTGAGCTTGGTTTTAAAAAGAAGAGGAAAAAGTAAAATGTGTGTTGGCTGAAATACATAAACGTACGTTGAAAATCAATTGGTATTTATAGATCCTGAATAATGCGCTCATTACTATTCAGTCTCATTACTGTTCATTTTGCAACCATCACAAAAAAATATGGTGACTGACTGACAGCTTTTAAAATATTTTTATGCCTGAAGAACCAAAATAGCTGAAAGATCTGGAGTTCTGAATAAAAAACAAACCAAACCTGTACAGACTGACAATATTATAGTAACCTCTCTTCCAATTCCTCCTCTTTTTAAAAAAAAGTTCAAATCTTTCCAATCTTTTGAGTTAATCTGAGTAATCCTTTTGCTTGTGTTCTTTTCTTTTTTTTTTGTTGGGGGGGAATACATCATGTTTTATTTCTGTTTGGCTTTCCTAAGATATGAAAATCTCTGTATATCAGAAAGCGTACATGCAACATTTTCCCTTAATTAGTCCATAAAAATGCTAATTTTTCTAATGAGTTAGATTGAAATATCACAGGAGTAGGTAGTAGCTCAAATACAGAGTTTGCTTATGGGGTAAGCTCTCAGATTCATTTTGCTAATCACCACCACAGCACTGGACATCTTACAAAGCCAATATTATAATGAGGTTAGAGAGGCAAACCCCGCTCATCTTCATTTTTGTGCAAAATAAAGACGTTTACGTGCACATGGAACTGTGCACACATTTATAGCTGTGACGAAAGCCAGAGCCTTGGTATTTCCAGCCCAGTTCCCCAGCTGCAGCCTGCCCTCCTATCTCCATTACAAGCAGAGGTCCTCTGCCTGTTTACTCAAGCTGAGGATATGACCATAAATCTTTATTCTGCCCAATTTCACTGCTAATATAATCCATTCCTGAAACTGATAAGATAATACTTTCTTTTTTCATGGGCCAGTAGCTAATAATGTCACCAGTTGGAATTGTACAAGCGAGAGACTGCAATCATTGTCTCTCTGCCCCACAGCATCTTTCTCTTATTTTTTTTTTTACCCCCTGCACTTAGACTTTTGCTCCTGCCTTCTGTGCTGGCACATACTAAGGCACTTGTAACCAAGCTGCAGATCTAGGAAGGAGTGGTCTTTTTTTTAAGTTAAAAATCTAGTGGAATCAATGAGCTCTCAGAGGAAACCTCTTAGGGCTTGACCTGCAGGGTGGCCTTTTACTCTCTAAACCTCGTGTAAAACAGAGATTCTGCCAGTCAATCCTTAGTAAAAGATTTAAAGAAAGGAGCTGTTGCCTATTGGTGGCACCAGAAATCTAAGCAGGAATTAAGCAGCTTGAAAAAGCCTTTAAATTCAACTTCTCATTCTCCCAGAGCTCTCCATATATTCTTTCTAGCCCTGTGCTCCCTTATCCCTTTGATCATTTGATATTGAAGTAGTCTCTTGTTTAATACGTAGCTGAGATGACTGCATGATAACATCAAAACAGAAGGGAACATAAAGAACATGAAAGAATATGAAGTCAATGGCTTCACCAATCACAATACATAAACAGGCCCAGTTAAAAGCTGTGGCCTTACAGTGCTGCCTTTATGCTCTCACAAAGCTGCACGCCGTGTTAAGACCAACTACAAACTGAAACTAATGATTAAAACCACATTGGGCTTGCTTTCTTCTGCTTTAATTGTTGTTCTCTTTCCTCAAAGGGTATAGACCTGCAAATACAGCACCTATCTTTATGTTTTATCCCAGTAGCCCCATTGCACCAGTTGGTCTAAATGGGTTTCTGAGAGAAATTAGGGTTTCCAAGCCAGGGTTTCCTCAACGTGTGGAAGCTGCACACATCCATAAAACTTGGTCCACCATCCTTGTACTATCATCCTTAGAGCTCCAACCATGCTCTAATAACTAATTTTTGACAAGAAGCAAAAAGGGAGAAGAGGTTCCATTCAAATCTCCTTCGTGCTCTTCTAAGAACGTTAACCCAATTCAGCTGAAATAAATCAACAAAGCGTAGTAACACAAGACGTTGTCTTCTTGATCCAAAACATCTTCCTGTTTTAGTGTTTACATAAAACTACACGGTATGTTTTGGAGGCCAGACAGACGGAAAAGTTGATGTCTACTGTCTAGAACTCATCTCACACTTGGTTTTCATACCATATTTCTTGGCTGCTTGCACTCATGCTAATCTGCTAAAATCACTTTACCCACTTGGAAGGCAACATATCACTTGTATTCAGTTCTATTATTATTCAGACAAGCAGGATGGCAGCTCCATGACTGACTGCTAATTATCCTTTCCCTCTGGATGTCAGAGACAGTTTCCTTTTCAGCAGCAATTTATTCTTCTTCCCATGGAGTCATGAGGTAGAAGCTGAGTCCTATTGAAGTCAATGACAAAAGCCCCATTGACTTCAATTGTGTCGGGAATTCATCTTCTAATGGAAAGAGACCTGCTTAAATGTTATTTAGTATATGATGTCAACACTTGGAGATAACAACTGACATGAGAACAACACGTACATTACCAGTGGTGCCAGGATGGGACACAGCACATCATCAAATCCCTGTCACAGGGTGGCACATTCACATTTCAGGTGCTCTGAGGAGACAACAGCCTCATGTCTGGACAAGCCCTGGCACAAGATGGTCTATAACACCTGGGAACAGCAGTACTTTGCCAGTGTGGTGAAGACATCTCCTTTGCTTGGTGGGCTGGATCCACATTGGAGCTTTTTCCTACCTAGTGTCTAACAGGGAGATGCAATCCCTGTTTACAAAAACAATTTGGAGTAGCCACAAATTCACAGTGTACAAGGCACCTTAAATTCTTTAGTAGAGGCAATGAATGAGAAGGGAAAGGAATGTCACATTTCACTTAATTCCTTCCTATTTCTCCCTCCTAGACATGCTGGCCAGAAGGATGGTAACATTGAACAAAATGCTCACTTCTTAGCAGAAAAGTCATAGTTTTCACCTGGAGAATGTTTCATGCGTGTAAAGAATAACTAAAGACAAAATCCAAGTGCTGACAAACACTCATTTCTGAATGACAACCTTCTTCAATGATAGTTCTGCTGGTTTAGGTGTTTTATCCCCCTTCAATGAAGCTGTCTTGTCCTCTCTCTCAGCTAGTACTGCTGCTGCCTTACTCTCCCTCCCTTACATCAATCAAAGGGTTTCAGTTTTACATTCTTTCACCTCCAGCTGAGAACCCCCTTTGCCTGAACTCCTACCTGGAACATGGGAACAAGCTCATCTTCCACACTGCTCCTCAGCCCTCCCTCCCTTCACCTCTTCCAATAGAAGCAGGAGATGTTTTAATAACTCATCACTATGCTGAGACATCAGGTACCCAAGCACACACACACTTAGAACAGGGCTATGCTCTTATTTCTGCACAGTTTCCTCAGGCTACATTTTTTCCGGCTGCCTCTGGGTCCCCATGTTTCTTCCTGCTCATATCCAGTCCCTGCTCTCTCCCTGCCTCCTCTATTGCTTCCAGACTCTCTCTGTGCAGAAAGCTCTCTCAGCTATTCATATAACTCCTCTCATTTACAGTAGCTCAGGATGTAGTCACCAATTCTTCCAGCCAACGCGCTGATCACAAGTAAATAGCCGTAGGTTAATCAGAGATGTTTGCATTTTGTGATGGGCTTTGTAGAGCAAAACCATTCCTGGAGGTAGAAATATCAGCAGGCTGCAGGAACACGGCCAGGTCCCGGGGCGAGGAATCAGCAGAAGCCCATCATCTTTTCCCTACCTGCAGAAGCCTGAGCAGGGAAGGGAAGGAGAATCATCTCCCCAGGGCAGCAGCAATGACAATTCAAGCTGCAAGGCAGTTTCTAACAGTTGGTCAAGACCAGCGGTGGTTTTAGAAGCCGTCCTACCCCAAACTGAGCTGAAGAATATTCTGCATAACTCCATCTTTCTCAAGCAGCTAACCACCACAGGTAGAGAGACAGAAGTTCTCTGTGTGCAAACTATATTTCAAGAACTTCACTCTAAGACAGAAGCCTCCAAAATCCCGTTCATCCCAACTCTCAGCACAACCTATGAGATTTTATTCAAATACTTTTTTCTGTGCTTCTGTATCAAGCGACTGCAAGTTGCTGGCCCTTTGTTCTGTGAAAGGCTCCTCTTCTCTCTGCTATTTCTCCACCACACAAACCAGCAAGCCTGACCTCTGAGGACAAGAGGAATCCACTCTTCTCCTTCAGGATTGGTCTCTGGAGCATCTAAACCACAGAAACCTTGTACAATCTGAACAGGCTTTTCTGATACATCCTTTTATTTGTGCTGTTTAACGAGACCGTTGCTGCTGTTTATTTGTGGTGTCCTGGAAAAACTCCTTGGTGAAATTAACAGCAATTCTTAGGGGTGGAAGGACAAAAAGAAGAATGCCAACAGTAAATCACGATTCCTCTGTGTGCTGTGGCAAAGCTGCAGAAGGAAAACATTGTAAAACCTGCCTTAAAATACAAAGCAGAATCCACAAGAGCAACTTATGAGACTAAAAATAAATAAATACATATTAAAAAAATATATATATAAAAAAAATCAACGTGCAGTGTACTGGTTGCTTGCAAAAATTAGACAATTAATTCAGTGTAAACTAACCTATCAGGAAGCCACACTGTGGGGATTCTGATAGCTGTTATTGCACTATACTGTATTAAGGAAAGAGCCCTTTAATGAGATCCCTGGAGAGTCTCCATGGACTTGGATCTTCCCCTTGAAAAGACCATTTTTACCCCGTTTAACTGCCAGTGTGTTGCATCTCTGATATATATATGAGGAGGGGGGGAAGGCTATTACACAATCATCAGTTCCAATAAGTATTGTGTTTTTCTGGATCAAAAAAAGACACTGTGCCACTTTCAATATATAATATCCATCAGAAATAACATTTGTATATTAAAACCCACTGCACTTAAAGCCACTTGCAGCCAGAACAGCAACAGCAAAAAGAAAGCTTTTACACAGAGGGGTGTAAAATCCAGAATAATAATAATAAAAATAAAATCACATAGTTCTTACCAGAACAATCTGCAACCTGGCTTTTATTAATATTTTATTTTTCTCTAAGTAAAGACCTAGCAGAGAGCTTGCCAAATACAATAAATGCCCCAGTTTAAATTTCATTTTTCAAATAAGTGCTGGAGAAAACCAGCTTCAGCCCCAAATTCAAAATGGCTGTATTTCAAACTGATTGCTGGCTGTAAAATAACAGCTGGGAAACACAAGGCAGAATATTTTGATCAGAAGCTTAGTACCAGGGTTAGAAGCTGTTCTTCTCTTTGCACATTCTTTGTAAAAAGGCAATGTATAACCATATTTATACCTTAAATAAGAGGAATAAATTCTCTCAGGTTTCAAAAAGCTTTTCCAGTGAAGCCTGTGGATTTTTCTCATCATATTGTCTGTTTAACAGAAGTGGTTCTGCTAAGTGATGCCTTACATTAGAGGGGCAAAACCAGTGAAAAAATAATAATAATTACATTTAGCATGAAGAGCAGATAAATACATAGACCAAGTAAGAAACCCTTATAAACCTTTAAGCCACCCTGTAAATTTAGATGAAATACTGCATTTCTTCTCCAACTGTACTGCTAAACCTTTTGTAAGTACCAACTGCCTACAACACTAGTATAACAGACTGGATTTTACTGATATAATTGATGGGGCTGTGAACCCAGTGTTGATCTGCAATAGTCTCATACTTTAGCAAATTAGTAGCTAAAGACTTAAGGAGTTCATGGGAGCTCAGCTTAAGCAGCTCAGGAATGCAAACCAACATGCTAGAATATGCTGCATTATTATTGTGCTGCTGCCACTTTACCTGGGACAACTTATGTGACATCCTCTGGCATCATGGAAATGGGCTCCTACCTGGACCACATGCCAAAAGCATGTGGGGGAAGCCAACCTGCAGAAGATCACCTATGGGCAGCCACTTCTGACATCAGCTCTCCACAGGAAAGCAGACTCTAGCACGTGTTAAACACCCCTAATTGATTTTAGAATGCTAGGAAACTGAAAAAGAGCTCAAATACAATCTTTGAAGCCTAATATTTACATGCGCAAACATTTGTTTATCTGTCAGCTGTGTTATCCCAGGGCCTCTCCAGAGCCTGGGCCAGCCTCTTAAGTAGCTTTCTCCAGTTTTGATTAGCTGGCTCCATCGCCAGCCCTATAAATATTCCTAACATTTGCACCCAATGGACCAAGTATTTTGTTGAGCAGACTAATTGGTTCACAACCCCTGCTAAGTATCAGCCATATCATCCCCAACTGCCATAGGCTACTATCATCATTAGCCAAGTGACAATCTCCTAGAGAATTTTGGCTCTTTAATCTCCATTCTCCCCGAGGACATCGGACTTATTACGGGTTAAAGCTTTCAGAATTCACTCTTACTTCTTTCCTACGCTGTGTTCTCAGCACAGAAGGAAAAACCTTGTGAGCATGGTGACACAAAGGGAAGCTCATGTCCACATCTCCCTAAAGGGACCGTAAGGTGCTACAGACCTTGGGGCTGATGCAGCCAAAGCCAAGGGACAGATCCTGCCTGCAGAGAAATTTCCACTGAATTCCAAGTGAAACGGAAATTAACAGATCCCAGTTGAAGTTGCACACTTGATGAAATCAGTCCTTGACCAGCATCATTCCTTTTACTGACATCATGTTAACATTGAAACGCTGTGTTTGGGATTGTTCCAGAAGCTGTAGAAACACCCTTGGTATACTTGCCCTGAGATCCAGCAGTGGTGGAGTGAGGAAAAATTAAGGGGGAGAAGCAGAGAAAGAGATGAAACACAGGTCAAAAGCTGGAACACAAGGTGTAAAAAAGAATAAAGGTGGGAAGAAAGAAAGACAAACTCTGAGAAGATGTGATATCCTCACTAAGCCAGAACTCATGCAAAGAGTACCAGCTTCAAACAAGGCAAATCTGACCTTTGTTATGGCTGTGCCATAGATCTGAAGATTTAGGCAAGAAACTGGGGGATGTATGTGTGTGTGTGTGTCTCTCTCTGCTTTGTTTCATTACAAAGTTCTGTTCTTAAACACTGGAAAAACTTTTCAATGTTAAAGATCTGGAATATTAAGGTCTTTTGCTTCCACACAGCGCCCAGACTCCAATAGCACCTAAGATGTTATTCTGAACTACAGATGTTCCCTCCATTCAATTTCCTGAAGTGGGCTAAAAAAACCAAACAAACCAAAAAACAAAGGCAAACAAAAAAACAACCTAAAATTAACAAGGAATTTGTCTCCCCATTGCATTTCTCTCCCCATTCAAAAGGGGAAAAGCAATCATCTTGCTACAGACAAAAAGCACTTCGTGGCCCTCCGGCAGTCTTTGGCAGGAGGTATCCTCTGGATTGCCTCCTTTTGACCTCTTAAAAACATCTTCTCCTCACTGGTGCCAGAGATTCACCTGATCATGTCAGTGGAAATGAGATTTTAAACCCCCAGTCACCATCCCAGCCTATCCGAAGGTAACAGGGAAAAACGATCTCTGCCCTGTTGGCCTTTTCAAAGTTGACAGAGGTTATTAAAGGAACAAAGTCAAAGCAGCATGGACACTGCCTCTCGTGTCCAAATCCATAAGAAGGCAACAAACTGTGGGTTTCAGTAGCAGAGCTGCACCACAGCAGCACCCTCCCACCACAGCAAGTGAGCAACGCACACACCACTTTTTTTTCCTTTAAGTCACGCTGAGAAATCTCTGCAATTTGTAGCTTTGGAAAGCCTCCACATTCACATTTAATTTGAAATGATATCCTCCCTGTCAAAACACGCCTGGGGGCAAGTCACTTATGAAAAAAAAAAAAAAGAAAGAAAGAAAAAATAAAATCAGAATCTTCTTGTCTGCTCCGAGTCATAACATCTGCCACAGCGAGTGGAGTGTCTGCAGCCAAATGCAGGAAGATGCTCTTCTAGAGAGAGGCAAATAAAAGCCAAATAAAGAGCCAAATAAAAGCAGTACCCCAAAATGGCAGGAATCTGCATCACCTCCCTATAGCTGCAGTGAGATCTGTTAAATAGTAGGAACCAATAAACATCACTGTACAAGATTTGCAGCACTCCTCATGTGCCTGCATCAGACAATGGCCTGAATTACAGAGATCTATATTTATAAGCAGGCACACATCATAGGTGTGTCATTCCATGTTCCAAAAATCATGTCTCTGCCATAAATCTAAACATCTGATGTGCTCTGTATCACTCTTTGTGTCTCTTTCAGTCACATTAGATATTGCTGATACTCTGATTATTTTCAGGGAAGGTAAAGTAATACCAAAAGTCCAAGGTAAAAGCTATTGGCTGTTGCACAAAATGATTTAGGGAAAAAATGAAATAAAATATATTCTATCTCTCTCTATATATATCCCAGATGATCTTCTTTTTCCATGAACTGCCATGGTGGTTAAACAATTCCATTCAAAGACATACATATATAGTAAGCAATCTCACTGTTTGTAGATATATATAATCTTTCCCCACTCAAACTTCTCTCTCTCGAGAAATGACCAAGACAGCTCAAAAGAAACTGTGAAAAATCTCACAGGAGGCACTTACAGAATAATTTACCTGGGAAGACATTAATTCCCAATCCCTATATCTAGAAACAGCCTGTGATCTAAACCATGAGACTTTCTCTGAGGGTCATAATAGATTTGTTTCATTTTATTTAACTGAAGTTAAATTCAGCAAATAGCCCCTGGCATTCATAAGGCTGAAAGAGAAGCGTGTTTCTATCAGACTGTTTTCTTTCTACAAATAAGAAAAAAGAAAAATAGCAAGGACTTCAATAGCAAGGATCTGCTCAGCTGGCCAAGGTGGTCACGATGCAACGGAGATGGGAGGCTCTGTACAGAATGCATCAAAAAGGGCTAAAAATAAGTATGGTGCAAGATTAGCAATTTAGATGCATTGCTAGGAGCTTGGGACCTTTGGCACCGAGTACAACGGCATTGAAAGGACATCCAAAAATTACAGAACTAGAAAGGACTTAACGGATCAAAAATAGAGGTCTTTTTAAGAAAGGAATGACAAGAATTATCAGTATTTCATGCACAGATGAAGTGTTTCAAGGAATGAACATGACAGATGCAAGTATTTATGAAAACAGGTGAAACAAGGTCAAACAGTCACTTAAATGACCACACTGGAATTGAGGAGATTTAAACTGGGAAAGGAAAAATCACAATAATTAATTTTGTGAACCCTCCAATACAGAACTGTTATTGATCCTGAGGACACTGTGATTAGGAGAACGATTAGACATTTAAAGTGCTAATAATAATACTTTCCCAAAGCAGGATAAGAATTTATAAGGGCTATTGATCTCATGTGTCAGGATGGAAGCCAAGTAGTAAGTGCCTGGTAAGAAGAAAATAAATAAATAAATAAATATTAATGCCTTTTCAGGGACACTTTGCTCCTTAATTGTGATAATAGGAGTTCAGGGGAGGGGGAAGGAAGGTTTAGGGTTGGGTTTGTTGGTGGTAAGGGGTTTTTCTTTGAGTGTTGGGTTGTTTTTTTTTTCCCAGGGTGTTAAGTCATCTCGTATTAGTTACTAACAGAGATAGGCTTCCAAGTTAATTGGCTCTTTAATCGGATTGAATAGGGTAATTCCTACCTCTCTGCGTTCCTAATGGATGTCACAATGTCATGAGTTAAATGCTGAAGTGCTGCTCTGATTTGAGAGCAGCTTCTAGGGAATCCTTAGGCAAAGACAATTATTAGGATGTCTATTGAGAAAGAAAATGATCATCAAGGTCAGTACACTCCCAACAGTATTTTGGAATAATTACTGTCCAGTTAGTCAATTATTACAGGTAGTGCAGATATTCTTGCGTGGTATTTTTCCTTTTTTTCCACAAGAAAACACTTTATTACTATTTATCAGTCTTCCTAGGAGAATATTCCTATAGCAAACCCAAGTTTTATGGCAATCCTGAAAATATCCACACTCTGGCCCAGAAGTGAGAAAACTGCTACTTGGTATTTCTGGCAACGTAAAATGTTTATGGCCATATGAGGCAGAAATAGCTGACCCACGCTGAGCTGCATGTAATTAGGTGCTCTAATTGCTTACAAAGAGTTTATGTTTCTGTTAAATAGTCCAAAGGAAACACTTTGCCAGTTTCTATTGAAAAATAAACCACGGAAATAACAACTCTCTTCAAATCCACAAATAATGCTGGCAAGGATGCTAAACAAAGGTAATGGCTTTGTGATGGAGCTGCAAAAACATAACATGCGTGAGTTATTTCTCTCCACATGTTCTCTGTTGTGGATGTAAACCAGCACATTTGAAAATTATTCTAGAAAAGTGATACTAAAGTGACTTACAGACTTTAAGGCATCTCCTTTAGTTCCATTATAATGTGAGATCCCCAGCAAACAAAGCAAACCAAAAAACCAGCAGCAAATGCTCCTGGGCTGTAATCTTGACTGAACCACTGCACTTCCCCACAGAAGAAACACAATATTACATTTAAATCCATGATTAGCTGGTTATCAGGCACTGTAAGCACCTGAAATAGAGTGTGTGTCTTCTTTGGAAAAAGAAGACAACAGTCACTGAGCTGGTGCCACTGTGTCAAGAGGACAAGCACATGCACACACAGTACTCATCAAAACCAGCCAAGACCACATAGGTTTCCCCCCTGGATTCCCCAAAATATTGTTTTTAATGGTATTTAAATATAGGATTTGTGATTTAAACCTTGTATGTCCAACACCCATGTCAGTATAGTGAAGGGCACACAGGAGAGCACAGGGACAGCTCACTGCTGCAGCCCAGGCAATCCGTGATGTCCCCTTCTCTAAAGGGGACAGAGGCACAGCTCTTGTGGTGGGATACATCCCTGGGCTCCACCACATCAAAGCAAAGCTGATTGCACAGTCTTCTCTCACAGCAGCAGGACAGGGAGCCAACGGTGCCAAAAGCCCACACCACAAAGAGAAGGATTCTTCATCATCATTAACAAAGCATAGAATCCAAAATTGCTGTTTTGACTACGAAACAGATGACTCCAGCTCTGCCAACACTCAAGGTGTTTCCAATGCCAAAACTCACTTTGCTGAGACATATGCTCCCATATTCAGAAACAGAAGCTCCTTCTCCAAATTAAATTCCTTTCTTTGACCTTTTGGTGCTTCTATTTCTCCTTTTTGTGCTTCCCGTGTAGGTTCCTCCCTTTTCTTATCTTCCTCCTTTGATTGCCCTTTCAATACTCACAGATTTTAAGGCCTTTGCACCCCTCTGCACATCACAGGCTGCTGTGCTTTTCCTTATCACCTGAAAATCATCTCCAGTGCCTTGTGTTTGATGGTATCACACAAGGTATCCAGTCTCGATTTGAAGATGGCATAGTTCACTCCAGTGGTTAATCACAGATTAAAAAAAATGTCTTTAATGTCTAATTTAAAATTGTCTGGCTCCAGCTTCCAGATATTGCATCTTATTTTTCTTTTCTTGATTAAAAACTGGATATGCTTTTCCTGTGAAAATACTTTTCCCTGTAATCAAGTCCCCTCTCAATCCTCTTTTTGATGAGCTAAGCAGATTGAGCTCTAAATCCCTCACTGCAGGGAATTTTCTCCACTCTTCAAATCAATATTGTGGTTATTTTCTTGTCTCTTCAGTTCTGGAAAGTCTTTTTTCAGCTGCTGAAACCAAAACTGACCATAGCTTTTCAGCATTCTCATGCACTCACATAAAAGCCCCGTGTCAAAGGCTCCCAGCTAGTCCTTCAGCTATAGCATCCCATCGAGAAGTCAGCTTCCTTTCTTTGTCCACTGTGACCCCTCCATACTCTTTCAGGGTAATTAGAAAAGATAACTAGGTAGAAGGAAGAAATGTTTTGCACTGAGGGTGGTGTATCACTGGCACGGGTTGCCTGGAGAGGTGGTAGATGGCCCATCCCTGGAACCATTCCAGGTCAGGTTGGACAAGGCTCTGAGCAAGTTGCAGATGTCCCTGCTCATTGCAGGGAGCTTGGACTAGATGACCTTTAAAGGCGTCTTCCAACCTAAACCAGACTATAATTCTATGAACTCTTCTCACAGATATCCTCTTCCAGTGCATTGGTTAAGGCACAGACTGTTGGGAAGACGAGAGAAGAGGCAACATCCTGCCAGCTGATCAGTCTGCTCCATATAACCCAGTCTTTCCACACTACTGGTATTGCCTCATCCCCCACTATGGCAGCAGTCATCCAATTTGGGGATCGAGATCACAGCTAGAGATGTTAAAAGAGTTTCAGAACTAGTTCTCACGAAGTTGTGCTAAACCCACGCATCTTTTGATGAATAATCCCCAAGGACAAAGACTTTTTCAGCTCTGTTAGCTAAATCTTAATCCATTAAACAAGACAGCTACTAATTCTACAGAGTAACTGTTGGGTTGGTTGGTTGGTTTGTTTTTAACTGAGATTTCATGAGATATCAAACCTAACACCTAAAATACTCTGTCACAATGCTTAGTTACCCATATCTATCAAACCCCTAATCCCATCAGGAACGGGCTCCCATTTCAGAAAGCCGTGGTGACTGGCCTTAATTATCTCTCTAGATTAATTCAGTCCTCTCTCAACTTATCCATTATTTTTCTGGGATCGGTGCCAAGTTCTCCAGACAATCATCCCCTTCCTCCTTCTGCTTTCCCTCTTTATACACGGGCTCCTCTGGTATTCCCAGAGAACACCAAGGTACACAGAATAATGGAGCCAAAACCACTTTGTCATCCTGGGATGATAGATCACCCTATCTTTTCTAAGGATACTAAACAAGACTTTTTCCAATAGACATTTCATCCCTTCAGTGTCTCACCTCTTTCCCACCACCATTTCTGTCCATCCATAGCAGTTCATCTGTTGCACAAGGAGCAAGATGGCAAATGAACCGACCACCAAGGTGACCACCACAGCCAGCTCCTGACAGCCATTTCACAGGCTTCAGGGTTATGTTTCAGCTGTAAAATCTGATTTTTAGGAGAATTCAGCTTTGGCCTGCCTATATGATATTAATGGAAAGATTTTTCCCAAGGTTGACTGTTTGGTCACCCCACAGCATCCTTCCCAGTCCCCGTTCAAGAAGCACTTTTAACACCACACGTTAATTGAACTTTCAAGCACCAGCCCCAGTGCTCCACGATCCTAAGTGGACTGGACACCACTTCCTCTCAAAGGTGCTCTATAAATTGCCAGATTAGCACTGCACAAGCCTAAGGCAGTCAAGCATTTGGACTATAAGCTGTCCTACATTATTTACCTGTAGCTAAGTTACAGTTCAATTACTGAAGTAATATCTCATTCAGGCAGAACAAAGAAAAAATGAGTATGCAAATGAGTGAATTGAAATTCATTTAATTTAACAGCCTAAAATTTTTAAGGGCGCCTTCCCTCTCTGGGGACAATTGGGGATTAGAAAATACACAAAGCTCTAAATGGTTAAATGGATTGTCATTGCCTGAGCTTCCCAAGTTTGAACACATTATTCTTTTCAGCGAGGGCATTATCCAGTTAACACTGCAAACATATAGAGCTCCTGCCTCTATCTCACCCTACATAAGGATAAAATATTTGGTCTAACCACCACCCAGTCCAAGGAGCTTTGTGCACAGACAAGCTTAGCATACGTTCTGGAGGATGACAGTGGAAGAGGTTTGCCTGGAGAACACCACTGAATACAAAAATCCTTCTGATAGATTTTTTTTTGTGATGCACATGATAAGATTTGTGAATAACCCTTGATATATTTATTGCCTGTTGGGTTTTCTTTGGCATTTGTTTGTGGTTTTTCTTATGTTTTTGGGGTTTTTTTTTTAAATAAACACAGAAGCATCTCTCTTAAGCACCAAAGAGGAGATTTTCATCTTGCTATGCAGCTGGAATTTATGTGAGGCTTTGCTACACAGGGATGTCTGACAGGGGGAATGGCTGACAGGGAAAATTTGCTGCACTGGCAGGATAATTAGGTACAATGCTCTGAAAGGCAGGATCCTGCACACACATGAAAAGAAAGGAGAGAAACTTCCTTCTCTTCAGGAGCTACATAACCAGACCAGCTGTATTACTTTCCAGTGCCACCACACTTAGCTGCACTATTACTTTTAATAAAGCTTTGTACTATAATAACAGCTCAAATAGCTCTCAATTTGCAGCGGTTCCCTGGAATGTAACGTGAAGCTGAAAGGGCAAATCCAAGTTTTTCCCAGCAGGTAAGCACCATCTGGGCAGGGTGGACAAAAAAAATAACCAGTTGAGTGTCACAGAGAGACAGACAGCAGGGATGCTGCAATTCAACACGATAATCAGAGATAATAAAAATGCCAGATTTAGGTGAAAGCCTAAGTCAAACCTCACACAGTTAATAACAGGAAGGTGCATTTGGCTGCAGGTAGCAAACCCTGAGCAATTAGTGTGGATTTCAGTGGCAACCCTGTGAATCTAATGAAACCAGGATGGCTTTGCTTTGTACAGCTGGGACAGTCCTTTAATCTCTGTTACTCTACAGCTTACCCTACAACGTGTGTAATTTGTGTGACTCAGAATGTGGGAATATTCATAACAGTTTCCTGCTTTTTTCCTCCCACTCAAAATATGAGACAAGAATATGCCACTTGATAGGAGACACCACGATAAAGCTCCTAATGGGATGGTTTGCAGCAAGCCCAAGCCTGTGCTGGCCACGATTCTCCAGAAACCCAGATGGCATAAGTCAGTGTAACTCAATCATCCTCAGCTGAACCACAGCAATTTGTATCAGTCAAGGACCTGAGCCATTATGCCTATTTCTCAAACTGGTTAGGTTGTCAATTAGATTTTCATCACTCTTGGGACAAAAACCTGCTTCTGCTGAGGTCAGTGGGAGTTTGACCATCTATTTCAGTGGTGCCATGACTTCACCAGTGGCTTTCATGTGCAATATTAATCCTGGAAGTCACCGCCATGTATCAGGTTTATTACTTTCCTAAAAAAATATTAAATAAAATCCTCCATTAGTCCTTGCAGATACTGGTAATTCGATTCTGGGTTATTTTCTTCTGCTCAAATGTAGCAAAAGGAATCTTTACCTCAATGAGGTTTGGATTTTAATTACCAAAACAGCTACAGTTCTGATCGATGCTTCAGCAGAACTCACACAGAGTGAACACTGAATACAGTTTATTCTCAGCTGTAAAACTCTCCCATGACCAAGATGATGAGATGGGACCATCTCTGACTCATACAAGGTCAAAATAGAAATCCTCGAAAATCTATTCCCTACAATGAAATTTTACTAGAATAAAGTCACTGGTGAACTAACATGAAAGAATAAGCTGTGAAAAATAAAGCACAGGACCCTTATTCAGTAAAATACCCAAGCAGAAGCCCCAATTTTAGACAATAAGTTCACAAACATATTGCAGTTTGGAGTATTTTGCCTGTGAAGAACTAAACCCAACAACATTAGATGAGCAGGCATGAGTGCAAACGTGCACACAGACCTCTATCAACCCCAGTACCAAAGAGGGAAGGATTTTAGTGATGTGACAGACAGACCACACTGGGATATGAGATCAGTCTTTAAAACAAAAACAAATTAAAAACCCCCAGATGTTTCAAAACCTACAGACAATCTTTTATTATTAAAAATTCTCTGATTTCAAAAAATGATTAAAAAAAAGTTTATTCTTTCTGTCTAAAAACCAAACACAAAAACCCAATCGAGTTAAACACTACTGTTAGCTGAAAGCATTGTGATAGTATTTTCTAACAGGCAAAATCTGCCCTGGAATAATAGTTTTACTTTTCCTATAAGCAGAGGAATCTTTCATCAAGACTAATTTTATTTCAGGCACTGGGGATATCGCAGTGGCACCAGCCATTTTTTACTGCAACATTGTTCCAGGTTTCCATCCCTTCTAATACTGTAATACACCCAGCATAACTGAATGATGCATCTTTCAAATCTACTTTCAAGCTGTGGGAATACACCCCTTAAAGGCAGCCCTCTCTTCCTTTCAAGTGCCATACAAGCACAGCAGGCAGCATTCAAAGCCACCTCTTCTGTGTCAGCCAGCAGGAGAGGCTGACAGGGAATTGGTTGTGTCACACTCGAAAAGTCACCAAAGGAGACACAGACTGAAAGGTGGATGGGCCTGATTCTGCAATTTATTTTGCCCTGCTCCTCTTAAGAGATTCCTGCCCAACCAATTCATTTCAGCCAGCAGGCTGTCCTCAATAGCAACTGCCAACCTTTTAGGGTCCCCCCAAAAAATGGAGATGCTTGGAATGCAATTATTTTTTTTTTTAATACTAAATCATCTGACTAAACTATATTGAAAGGCAGGAGGACTTTGGCTCACTGAAATGTTTAGATACACTTTGGCACTGGAGTCCTGTACTGTCCCTACATGGCTTGTTTATAATTAAACTTTCTTTTCATGAAGACATTGAGACTTCCCAGATGCCCTTCATATGGATTCATCCCACCTTTAAAGTTACAGCCCTGTCCACCTGTAAAAAGAGACCAGCAGCCACAAGTACTTGCAAATGCACAACCCATGTGCTGCTTTCCATGTTCTCCCCAGGACAGGGGGGCAGCAGGTGCAGTAGGAGCATCACCAAGCAGGGGAGAGCAGCATTAAGTGGGATCCAGGCTGAAGACCAGGAGCACTCACCAAGTGGAGCAAAGGCCACTGGTGCACATCTTCCTGCTGCATTGGGGCAGCCCAGGGGAAAACAAAATCCACGCCAGGTACACAAGATTCACCTTTCCTCACCTGCTTTATTGCAAGCATGAGGAGGACGAGACAGGGACTCTATGAGAAGCTCTGGTTTTGTCACAGTGAACCTGTCAGGAGCTCAGCGTGGGGTTGCCCTGAGGCAGCTCAGCCTGGCTGACAGACCAGCTATTACAGCCAGACCAGGAACCATCTGTTAAAAATATCCTCCAAAGCTGCACTCTTACAGGAACAACCCTGCCCAGGCTCGACCATTGGCTCTGCCTCCCCCAGCTGCTCAGGCCTGGATCCAGACATCTCTATTTCTTCTGTGCGGGAGAACAGGAGCCAAGATGAGGATGAATCCAAGGAAGCTCAGCCCTGTTCTCTGCCATCTCCCCTTCACCCTCCCTAAACCTGTCCCCACCACACCTCTCATTTAATTCCATCTTGTTGCTGACTCGGCAAAAGGAGAAAAACACATCAAAAGAGAAATTGCCCATTTTCTCTGATAAATAGAGAAAAGAGAGGGCTAGTGAGAGTCAAAACAAATTATGAAGACTTAAAAGCCCTAATGAAGAAAACAACATAAATCTTGTCCTTCCTACGTGGAGCAGGATTGGCTCCTGGAGCTTCACGCTCAGAACAACGACCACCAGTTCAGCTGAAACAACAAGCACTAGTTTTGATGATAAACTGGTTTTCATCTGCTTTTTTTTGAATTTTAAACACTCAGGTGTAATGAAGGAAGAAGGCAACATCTGCTAGGGAGTGCTGCAACCTCAAAAGAGAAGACATCACAATGGTTGTCACAGCTCCACACCATGCATCTCATACTGGGTGCCTGGACACACCAGGAGGAGAAACCCAGGACACCAAATATTACTGTGTACCTTCATCTATTTATAATGCAGAGGCAATCACTGCAGTGGCAAGCACTAATTAGCATTTGAGTATGCAAATGCACTTAACAGAAATTTATCCATAAAACAGATAGAAAGAGAGTAGCTAAAAAAAAAATACCCCAGCCAACAAACAACCCACCAAACACAACAACCTTCAGTTATGGGCATTGACTTTGTTACACAGGAACCACAGGAAAAAAGCAAAAACAAAACCACAAAAAAGAGCAAACAACAAAACAAAACCAAGAAACCCCCCAACAAAATCAAACACTCACATGTACCTAAATGTTTACCTAAGTCTGTCTCAACCTAGAAGTGTAATCACAAGTACACAGACAATGAACTATAGCAAACTTAGCCTAGGAATAATGACAAAGAGCCAAGATCTGGTTCACTGGGGTCCAAATACAGCAGAAGTTACCATGGGCACTGCTACAACATCCCCTTCTAGTCCAATATGCCAGTAAATCATGAAATACCCAAGCTCTTTGCTAGGAAATGAGAGAAATCACCCAGAGTCCTTCTGCCTCAAGAAGGAGGCAGAAATCTTCCAGAATGCCAAATACTACCCAAGTAAAATAAATGCCATAACAGCCTGCAGCTTTCCTAGCCTTAGCAGGCTTTTTCTTAGCTCCAATTTTAGAAGGAAAAGGATATATCAGCAAGTAGCAGAGCTCAAAAGGGTGTAGACAAATGGAGCAAAACGGTGCTGGAAACCCCAAATCCACCCACACGTGTTGCAAAGGCTTTGCTTCAGCTGTAGGCAGGAGGCCACAGATAAAAAGTCCATTAGCAGCTGAAGTGCACAGAGTAAGCTCCCGAAACAGATATTCTGGTTTAGGCACATCCAAAATTAATCCAGCTTGTGCAGTCACCCCATAACACAAACCAAAGCACAGTAAGTGGGGAGGAGACAAGTGCAAGATTCCCTTCCAAGGTGTGCTCCAGAACTAAGATGCCACCATACACGGACCAAAGGGTAACAGCAGAGTATACTGACATAAAACCATCATTTTTATTCATACAGCATGCGTGAACTGTACGTGGGATGCCATAACCTGTTGAAGCCAGTATTGGTACTTTGGGTATATACAGAGCAATGATAACATTTATCTGCCTTCTGCTCTTAGAGCACTACATCTGTTATTTCCTTATGTAAAATAAATCTGTTAAGAAACCAGCATCTTCAGTGAGGACAGCCTAGCAGAGATCTGCAGCCATATGGGCTACAGGGTGAGCCAGATCCCCCTGATGTAATTCGGACAAGGATCAAACCGCACGTTGATTTACTCCTAGTGGAGCATGGAGCAATGCCACAAGACCTTGCAGGATCTCACATCTCAAGACAGCAGGAGGAAAACTTTTCAAAAAGCATTTGGTAGATGACTCTGTTAAGACTGACTTGTCCCACTAAAGATTTTGGGGTTTGGATGAGAAGTCTAACTGAGCAAGGACAAAGGAAAGTTGTTACAGAACACTGAGAACATCAGCCCCAGAATGGGGTTTACAAGAAAGATTTCTGCTCATTTTTTTCATACCCATGGTGCTCCCCAGACTCTGAGGCATCAGCATCTGAGGTATCAATTTTATGAATACATAATCTAAGGTTGTTTTAAGTTGGGCTTTGTGCTGGAAGGGGGGGGGAATAAAAAAAAAAACCCTTTAACAAAACTGAATTTCTACTTTACTGGACAAATACACCAAAAGAATTGTGGCATCTTGGTGGGTTGCTAAGCAACCAAGAGCTCCGGTGTCACTTGTATGTGATCAATTCAAGTCATTCATCAGGCTCTGAAGCACCAGCTCAGGAATTCCAACAAATCTTCGCCTTGGGAAAGCCACGGGGACTTCCTGCCACACAATAACACTTTCTTTCCTCCAAGATAAACTTTGTAGATCTTCTTTTGATCTGTCTGATATGTTAATTCATTATTCTTAACATTCTGCTAATGGGAAAAGCTATAATTAACTAACTACAGCATTGCAACGCATGCAAGATAAACTGAACTAATTAGTAGTGTTTAAAGTAGTCCCCATCCTCTCCCACTGGGGAAAGGAGCTGATCCTTTCTTATCACAGAAGCAACTGTCCACAACATCATCTCATGGAATGCACAGCTACCTTTTTTCATTCATTTCATTTATGTTTTTACCTTCCAAACCAGAGCAATAAAGTATATTTTTATTGGTGAGCAAGACAGCTACAATCCCAGCCACTGGAGGTACACATCCACGTTGTAAATAATGCAATCTTTCCTTTAGATGAAGGCTTATCTGCTGGGTTTCTTGGGATAAAGAAGCAGACGGTTTTATTTTCATTCATTAAGTTGAATTACTGAAGTAACACATACTGAATGTCCATAATCATTACATTCACACATGCTGAGAGTCAAATGTAATCCAAGTGTGTATGAAGTACAGTCTAATTCAGCTCTATATTCTTTTTATTCCTATTTTCATAAAATTCAATAATAAATTGCAAGAGTTTAGGGAATAAACTGGTTTCAAAGCCACGTGTTGCACATGGCAAAACTTCTACAACTCTTGGACTGCTGACAGGTTTTTTTACTGAAGATATTTAATGATACTTTCACATATTTTGTGCAATATTTCTGATGAAATTCCATCGCCTCTTGCAAAACTTGGTATCTTTTGCATCTTAATTTAAAATAATGTGGCCTTGGAGCTCTTCTGTAAGCCAAACTCCAATGACAGCAGATGCTTGGCCCAAGTAAGGACTACAGAAACTGGCTAACAAGAATTTTCTAGTTTTTTTAATGACCCACACATTGGGAGAAGTGCTTTTTAGCTTGGTATAATTTTTTTTTTTGGAAGACAAAGAAAATTCATTAATTTAAACAACAGAAAGTATTAAGACAGCAGTAGTCGTGCACTCCAATACTTCACACCAGTAAAAGCCAAGCAGAGGATCACAGGAAGCAACAGGCAAAGGATCATGAAGAACCTTTGTCAATCAAACAAAAACACGACTTGCCACATCTCTGGTGAAATTTTCCAAAACACATTTCAAGCAAAAACATTCCCAGGTAGCTCTGAGAATGAATTTACTTGCTTTCTATCTGTCATGGTTGAACGCCTACATGTTACCCAACATATAGCTTAGCTCCTTTCTACACAGAAATCAGAAAAAAAGATAGAACAGTAGTCAGAGAAGTGATAGATGAAAAGTCTATTTACATTTCCTACGTCTGATTATCAGGAAACAGAATCTCCTTCCTCTATGAAAACCCAAACCTAGCCGAGACCACCGATGCTCTCTGATGGTGCAACAAAACAAATCAATAACGCACAGCACACGATGCTGACGTTTAAAGATTCTCAGAGATCCTGGAGTGCCACACTATCACATCCCAACCCCAGGAGAGAAAAAAAATGGAAGCATTTGTAATTTTTTAGGTATTGCATGGACAAAATACAAGAAAATACTCTCCAAAATCATTAGAAAGAAAGAAGGAACAAGTGTTTGCCACAGATGCATGACATCTGGACTTGCAAACTTGAAACCACCTAGAACCACAGGAGAGCGAGCGCTCCAAGCCCCCTGCGATCGTGTTTTTGCCACCCCGGACACCACCCCCATGCTC
>VWZY01000929.1:60632-82244 GCA_013399075.1 Chloroceryle aenea
CCCTCTGCAGCATGAAAGGCTGGTCAAGGCGGGAACAGGCGTTGGCGGCAAAACGAGCGACCCCCCGCCCCTCCCATTTACCCCTTCTCTCGTGGTCAGAAATGTCATTTCTTGGCAGAGGAAAGGATGAGGAATCAGAGAAACCTCAGAGGAGGATGGTCCTCCCCACCCTGTCCACCTCTGCATGCTCCCTTGCTAAAAACCTCCCCTCAGTCATCACTGCAGCACCCCAGGGGGTTTATATTCAAACTTTTCAAATTTAATCTTTCCTTCATTGCTTTACAAATGCCTCGCTTCCTCATTTTTGCTGCATGTGCTCTACAGGGCTCACAACCACAAAAACAGGTCAGGTTTCTGTGCGTGTGTGAACATTCACTCGGACTTTCTGCCTGTGTGGTTTCCTTCTGGAATCCCTTTGTGGAACGGGCTCAGTTTCTAAGTGATTGGTGAAGACGGTCGTCACAAAGCTCCAACTCATTTTCTTAGGCACTCCATCCAGAAACTGGCTGTGGAGGTGGTGAAGGTCAGACATCATCATTTTCATGAGGACTCAGACTTCTCAGATGGTTTTCTGTCTCACTGCTGACCTTTGGGTGTTCTTGTTTTCTCTGAGCCTTGTCTAATGCAGTGAACAATAATCATAAAGTAACATTCGGAGACATTAAACCATAAAACCAGCCTACCATGTCACAGTTAGCACTCCTGGGGATTATTAGCATCTGGGTTAAAGATTTTTCGGACAGTAGCAATCAGAATTTGTTGATGTACTGGCCAACTTCTGTTGTTCATCTCTTCATCAGTTTAGGTAGGTGAGCTTACTTTTTGGATAGGAAGGAAATAATGAAATGTAAGGAAAGATATTATAAAATGGTAGTAAAAGAAAAAAAATCTGAAAACTAGTAGGGGAAAGGGTAGAATAACTGTATACACTTGTTCTGTGTTAAGAAAGCAAATGCAAAACTGTTAAAACAATGTTCAGCTTGGTATTTTAGCCGAGCGAAGCCAAGCAAATCATAGCTGGTTTTCATATTAAATTACATTTAAGTCAACTTCTGCCAACACAAATGCCACACTTCTCACCAAATGCATGGAGAAAAGCTTCTGTTAGCAAGGAAAGTGTGCTGTGGTTGCTTAGAAAGCTCTGACGTGGGACAGGCAGATTTCTGTGCGGCGGAGACCCAGCCCGGAGTACACGGATGGGAATGGGAGTTCTCCCTTTGACTCCAGCTCTCATAGCCAAACCCTGAATTGAGTTACTGTTCCTCCCAAAGACAGTAAAATGCTATATTTACATCACATTGCTTTCCAAAGCAACCAACAGCTAAGCAACAGAGCTGTGCCCCCATGCAGCGGAAACCTCTGAAAATAAATGGAAAAGGAGACAGCTGTAGAGGAATGTTTTGAGTGTGTCAGGGCTGCTGATGTATTGAAAAGCCATTTGACCCAGTATAAATATGGCCAAGGGAGACTGAGTCAAAACCCAGAGATGAGTGGAGATTTACTGAACCGTTGGCAGAAACTGAAGACGCCAAGGGTGGGAAGCTGTGTCCTGCTCGTCTGGGAGCAGAGATAACAGAGCTGGCTGGAGAGGTGGGGAGAACCAGGGAGAGCTGGCATTGCCCCTCCAGCCATTGCCAAGAGGATGAAAAACAGGGACAATGACTATTACCCACTTCTGGCCAACACTACCCTCCTCCCAGGATGCTTCAGCAGTACCAGGAGTTTCCAGGTTGATTTCTGTAGGGCTTTGACATAAAGAAGACACACAACAATTTAATTACCTCCAGTGACTGCTTGAGGTAGGACTGCTGCCAAAGCCAACTTCCTAGGCTGCCCATACCTACGTTGCTGCATCCACTCCCAGATATGCCGTGCCACAAACAGAAGGAAGCTGGGCTTGTGAAATGCAGCAGCCACTTAGACTTGCATTTCCCTGCTTAGCTGGCCCAGCGTTTAGATCCTTGCTGGCAACATGATTTCCCCAGGGGCTTCTCCCATTTTCAGGTTTCAGCTCAGATTATGGAAACCCTTAAAATGGCTTTAATTTTTTAAAGCAGGATCATGCAGAAAGTTTTCCTTCCACCAGGAAGCCAGCTGATGGAAAAGTCAAAGGACATCAGCTTACCAAAAACTGCTCCTCATTTCCCAAATAAAATGTGTTCATGTTAATGATAAGACATGGCACTAATCACATCTATTTCCGAGAGTAGGGTTTGCCTTAAGTAAAGTGTAAATAGACATAATCCACCATGCTTCAGATTTCACTGTGTAATGAAACAGGGCAAATGTCACAGCACTTCAGTCTGCATGGAACAAAAATAAAGACAGAGAAGCACAGTTTGGTCCTCTCCATGTCTCCACAGAACTGCTCTTTATTTTGGGATTTCCTGCTGGAAATCAAGAAGCCTTTTCATCAAACCCACTACTTGATGTGGCAATGAGAGAAGCACTGCTAGAAACATTGGAAAAAATCATTACATCTCTCCAGGCTAGTACTGATCACATATTTAAAGTACATGTTAAGCACATAACTTTATCTCAAATCAAGTATAAGAAAAAAAAAACCCAACAAACATCAGAATATTTATCTTAGGAAGTGTCTAAAGAAACCAGAGGGAATAGAGGGTGTGTTTCTGCCTATAGCAACTTGAACTTGTTACCTGATTCAATGTACTCCATCAAGAAACACCTACCACTGGAAAATCAGTTCCAGAGACTTAAGAGAGGCTCAGAACACTTCCAATCTTACTCTAATTTAAGATCCATTAAATACTTAGGACAAAAGAACAGATTGGCTAGATTTCTTTAGAGAAGATTCATTTGGCTTGTAATTGCCAGCACATGTCCCACCACCACAGCTCCTTAATAAGAAGATGTAATTTTTTTGCTAGATATGCAAAAAAGTGGATGCACTTGAATATCAAGAGCCACGATTTTGTGTTGTGGGTGGGGTTTTTGGTGTTTTGGATTTTGCTTATTTTGCTTTTTTTGTTTGTTTTTGTGTGTGGTATTTTTTTAAACTCTAAGTTTCTAGGAATCTGTTTTGGTCCTCAACAAATTAAATGGCTAAAATCATTGACATCATCCCAACTAGCATTTTCTCCATATCAAAATTTGTTTTGGCAATTTATGTCCTGTGGCAATATTTCACAGTATTTTAGGAATATTTACATAAATTTTACAATATTTAAATGATACTGGTGTACACTGAGAAGCAGAAAAGCTGCATTAGAAACTTTGAGCTGATAGGGAAAGGTTTTAACTGTAAAGGGGAAAACCACATATGAACTAGTGATGCATACCCTGCTGGTGGTTTACTAAACGTGTATCTGAGTAGACAGCATCAATGCTTAGCTTTGAAATGTTGAAAGCTAGATGAGTCTTGACCAGAGCAGAGAAGCCACAGACATGCTAGAAAATTCTCATCTAGTCCTTCGTAATGAGAAGACAGAAACAATCCACATCATCAAAGGGCAGCAAATTTAAAATGAATTAAAGGAACCACCACTTTTCACAGTTCGACTCAATCCCAGAAATTTAGGCTTTGAAGAACCTGGGGTGAAACGTTGGGATTTTTTTCTTAATACAATTTTTCTTAAAGGCTGGATAATTTTATGACTGCTAATAACATTTGTAACTATGCAAGCTAAGATAATAACAATGGTAATCAAATCTCATGCTTCAGGGCATAAATTGATTGCTTGAAGGGACTATGGAGGTTTCTCTTTTTTTTTTTTTTTCCCCCACTGCTGAGTACATGATTTCACAATTGACTAAGTGCATTACAAGAGAGTGTTTGCTAGTGGAGCTAGACAATTGATCCAATCCGTAATAACAAATATGACACCAAAATACAGGGAGCTGCCTGTCTGCTTTGCAAACACTAATAGATTTAGGATCAAATTCAGTGGAATATTTGGTTCTTATTTGCCAGTTAGCTTCCTACAGTTCTTTTAAAAGAAATCAATAAAGTCCAGATTTAATAATAAAAATAAAACCCAAAGACTAAAAAGCAAACAACCTCACAGAATTTAGAAGCAAGAATCTCACAATGAATCATAAAGACCCCAGGTAGGCAAGTTAGGTTTAGATCCAAAGATCAGGATGAAAGAGAGTCAATTAATAAAGAATCAAGTCACCAGACAAGCTCACCCACACATCTCCTCCTTGTAAGAACTTGCTTTTGAAGACAACCATATATGTGTCTATCAGAAAGTGGTCGTTGTCTCTTTTCTTTGGAAAACAGGCACACCAAGAGATGAGAGAACTCAGCTGGGAGATGGGGATTTCAGTTTAATTCCCATCTCTGCCAGAAAGCTCCACCCAAGTTTGCACTCTGCTCCTGGTCAGACAGACTGCACTCTGTAGAACGTATCTGAAGATTCACTGGACCAAACCTGGAGCAAAACTGTGCCCCACTTTTGCTACAGCATTAGTGGAAGGAAGGCTTGAGCTCCAGTGGTGACACAACTGACTATTCACCATTTTACCTTCAAGTGTTCTCTAAAGGTCCTAGAACCAGTCCAGAAAGATTCTTTCTGAATGAAAATATAATGAAAACGAATAAGAAAGATTAAGAAGAATAAGAAAGCATAAGAACAGAACAGAACAGAAGAGAACAGAATAGAATAATAATAAATAGAGCAGAGCAGAACAGAGCAGAACAACCTTGGCATCTTTCATGTCATTACTTGTTAAGTGTGACCTTTATCACTCCAGGTTTTAGGTTTGGGCTGATTTGGTTTGGATTTGGTTTTTTTGGTTGTTGTTTGGTTCATTTTTTGGCTTTTTTTTTCACTGTGCAGTAGTGACATTCCCAGATACATCACTTCATTAAAAAAAAACCTCCATAGCACAGGTTTCAAGTGCATACATATATTGAAAGTTGAGATCTGCCCCAGCAGTCTAGCTGGCCACTTCACCATAGACTCCTTCTCATTTGGTAGCCTGGCCAGTTATCTAGCTGGTGTGCATCAGTTTCTGGGAGAAAGCTACAAAACTGTGAGTCAGACAGAAAGGTTATGCCTGAATGTCAGCCCAACACATGCCCAGGCATCCACCACACAATGGGACAAGGTCATATGTAAAGAAAAGCAAGTACCACGCTCAGGAGGAATGCTATCTGAAAATGTAGCTTTGGTCTCTGTGCTGAACTGGCACCAAGCCCAGAAAAAGCAAGTCACAATATTTAGAGGAATGGAATCGTGACTCACATCAGGACAATAGCACTGATCTCATTCATTTGAGGAAGAGATTAAAGAAGTCTAGGAATAAAGATTTTCTATTTCCTGAACAATAACTGCTAGTCACTGGACAAAACATCAGCAACAAGTTGTTCCTACTCTTGCTGCGTGTGGAGGTGGGCTATGTAGAATGAAGCCTTTGCCTGGATAACCCATGAACACAGTCATAGCATTTTCAGTGATGTAGAGCAGACCTATTGCTCACCAATGACTGAATAAAATGCTTTCTTTTTGCTCTCTGTCAAGGTCAACTGGCATAATTTGCACAAAACGTCTACTGCCAAAAGCCTACACTGATATAACACAACCTGATTATTTTCTGCTCTACAAAAATACACCCATGTATTTTAAAGAAATGTTTTCTGCACATTTTTCCACCGAGACTCAAACCTATTTGGATGATAATAACATTTACAGAATCATTGTCTCTACCCTTGAAACCAAGCAGTCACAGTTATGAACGTAAACAGCTAATTCAGAATTACCAGGGATCCCCCTCCCAAGCTCTGCAGACAACGTGATTACCAAGGGGTTCATTTGGTTTTCATGAGAAAAGAAGAAATGACACTGATCTGCTAAGACAGGGACAAACAGTGGTCTGGGCTAATGCTATCATTTGTATTCCTCCATTTTTTACATCCATACAGAAAAGCAATTTTATGAAAATAACCTACATTAAAGTCCAAATCAAAAGCCAAAACACTAGAGGTGTTGTTGCTGAACCATTTGGTGCTCTCTGTGTTCCTTCACCAATTTAATCTGACTGGTGGGTTACAGGGTGTTCAATAGGTCACCTGCATCAGCAATTTCAGTCCAGACAATTTGCTTCTAAATACAACATGGTATGATACACATTTTCCAATTATAATTCAACCTGCTTTTAAATTCCACCAGACAGACAAAGTTACAGGAAGAATAGGCAGCTTAGAAAACAACAGCAAATAACTGTAGATGAAAATGAGATTTTTTACATAGCCAAGCTGTCAGTAGTTATACAAAATTATTAATGCAAGCAGGGAAGCAATAGCCTGATCAACAGTGTAAGACTTCTTTTAAAAGTATTGGCAATTCTCATGTAACAGTACAGAAATGATTTATCCTTCTTCAGTGTCCTCCAGACAAGACATTCAAGGTGAAAAAAATTAGTCCTGTGAATATCAACTACAACAATTGGGAAAACACTCTAAATTGTTCCACAGTTCTGTCTTACCCTTCAACCTTTCAGAGGTATATATATATTGATATATGTATGTCATGGAAAGGCAGGAAATTTTGTTAAGAATAAGCATCACTCAGGAAATACTGGAAACATTGTCCCTAGGCCAAGGTGATGAGTGTGAATCAAAAATTACATTCTTACAAGAATGAAACTAAAGTCTCCCTTTAAAGTCTGGAGATTGCTAAAAAGGAAAGAATTATACTGCTCAGGTACAATAATATACTCTAATATTTTTGGCAGCCTGTGCAGGTAATACATGGACATTTTCCTTTTTGGTTTCTTTTAATTCTTTTATTTTTCTCTTTTTTTTTGTTCTTTTTTCTTTCTTATTTTTTTTTTCCCCAATATTTAAAATAAAAAGATTAATACTTTGAAACCTTTCAAATCAAAACTAAGAGAAAATGAAGGTCCATGGTGCAGAGTGACCTTACCAGCTTGGTTAGCAGCAGTACACTTTTCCAGAACAGCCTGTACATGCAGTAGGATGGAGCAAGGAACAAGATATGTGAGCCACAGAATTAGCATCCTTATGGAAAATGTATATTCCGAGTGGGACCTTCCACAAGAGGGATTTGAGAACCATTGGCTGAACCTTATCTATTTGAAGGGCTGCAAAGTCCATAGCTGTATCAGCAGAGGATATTAAGTAGGCATAAAAAAGCCTCTATAGCTTTTGTATTTTATGTTGGTGTGTATTTTGGAATTCAAGTGTCTAGTTCTGTCATCTGAGGCTCAGGATGGATAGAAAACTGCTTGTTAGGATTCAGAAAGCAGTCAGGCAAACAACTCCAGTATTGGAACGTACATCTTAGAGTGAGCCACAAGAATACATCATGTAGCATGTTAAGAAGTGATTAGAGCCCAGTCTGTGGTTCCAGAGGGAACAGGTATTTTGTAATGGAGGGCTCCTCAAAGTATAACAAGATTTAAAAAGTGGCAGATGAGAAAACTGTTTTTATTTTTCTTTGTCTTTTTTTTAACAGCAAGTTTAATTAACCATTCAGCAAAATTTTCCTGCTTGTGGTAAATTATTCATGATGGGTCATTATAAAACCAAGACTACCTATATTTCTTAAAAACACTTTTTTAGCTCAAGAAAACAGATCAAACCAGGAATGTATAACATAAGAAATTCACACTAGTTGATGACAAAGGTTGTATTGCAGCCCTTGCTGATACCCAGCAGGGACAAAAACACAGCTAAGCACAAGGTCTAGGCCAGCAGGACCCTGGAACAAACCACAGATGTGCTGCTGCAAAGGTGACCTCAAAAGAAACCCATTAATCCAAGTCCTGTCAGCAAAAAGAAGGGGATTTTGAGACCTGTCTAACTGTGAAGTGGCTGCTGCTGTAACAGCCTACACAGGCTTATCTGACTCTGACATTCTCCTGTTCATATCCGTGGAGTCCAGCTCTGGGATGGAGCAGAATCAAATCCTCAGTTCCAACAGCTACGCCTTGATTGAGGGCTTGGAAAAGTTTCTCAGAGAAATAATATGCACTGTTAGAAATCAACAGCAAAACCAGGTCTATGTCACTGTAAACACACATACTAGTTTGGCTCAATGTTAAATGCAACACAGAGGGGAAACGAGAGCAGAGAGAAACTGCTGTCAAATTCACCTGTATTTAGCTACAGGCAGGTGTGCTGTGTTACAGACTGATTTAATGATATAGAATTATCACAAAGTTCAAGCTGAGCTGACTTCCAGCTCCTCAAAGTTAATATAGCTGTGACACTTCCCATCAGCTGAAAATTCAGCCTGTATACTTCTCTAAATATATCTATCATCTCTAGCAGCTCCCAAATTTCAACTTCGCCGAAACTGCTTTCTCAGTCCTTCTGCCATCTGCTTTTTTTTCCTGGGCTCACATGTGTTTCTCTGGCAGTGACTCTGCTGAACATACTAAAGCAGTGAAAAGCACAATGGGAAGTGTAACTTTCAAGTAACTTGCCTCATTTGGGAGTTAAATGCACTTACATCACAAAGGCGTAATCATTAAAAAATATAGCAGAAGCCAATTTATCTGCATTTGGGTGTAAATTTCTCTGCCAAGTACTCACTGACTGCTGACAACACCGACCTCTTCCGAGGCCCACAAACACAGCACAGCATATAGTGCACACTTGAAGAGTTGCACACATCCCTTATACAACCACCAAAGAAAGAAATCCCCATGCCAACATTCAAACTCCGGACAGGAATGCAAGTCAGACATCATTTTGCCACGATGACAGTAATCACCAATGTACAAAAGGAACTTTTCTAAAAGGAATTGTTTCTAGAAAGCCAGAATCCATCCTCTGGCCAAGCTGTGGACACCAAAGCTGTTTATATTCCTCTTACCTTTGCTAGAATACATCTTTCCCCAGAGCCATCCGTGATGCGCTGAAATACGTTAAGAGTCTTACACGCTTTTCTTGACAGAGGGAGCAGAAAGGGAGAAGGGGGTTCTGTTTTCTTTCAATCTATAAATAAAACAAAAAACTGTTTCAAATTTTTTGTTCTCTCTATACGACTGCATTTCATTCCATCTTATGTCTTCTGGATTCGTTCGTTAATTTATCCCAAAATTTGCAGAAGGGACTGTGTTTTCTCTTCTTGCAATAGTCAGTTGATATAATCTTGTGTATTTGTTGAAAATGGATGATTTTGTTCTTCACCCTCATTGCCAAGAGTTTGGAGTGACTGAAAACAAAGAGAGGGATGTTAAATAATGCAACAGCAGCAAAAGCAAAGGCAAAATTACTCTAGCACAAACCACTAAAACCCCAAATCCTTACAATTTAGCCTGATCTATCCAAAGCAGGAGTAAACAGGGGTGAAAGGACAAAAGATGACTTCAAAACGGACATAGATTCCTCTGATCTGACTGTGATCCTCTCATTTTTGTACTCATAAAAGTTTTAATTCTACATGAAGATGCATTTCTTCAGGCACAGCGGTCGAAATATAATGGGGCCCTTAGGTGGAAAATTAGAATATAAAGGCTATCAACTGCCAATTAATCTTGTGAGGTCAATGGGAAACAGCCAGAATTGCTGTTTCCAGATGGGTGAAAGGATGCTGTGGAATTTAATTTATCCTGTTACCAACACACTCTGGCAGATCTCCGAGCTCATGCTCGCAAAAGAGGAGCTGAAAGACCAATGAGTTGGCCAGACTTGGGATCTTATGTGTCAGCTTCTTACAGTGCCTGGGCTGGAGATGTAAATTCACCCACTAAATAGATGGATGGGACACGTTGCTGTGCCACCCTCACCTGACCATTTAGATTAGTCTGCCATAGGTGTATGAGCAACAGGGAAGGTGATGTGTTGGTTGTGCATATTGCGTGTAGCTCAGGTGATGGACAAGAGAATGAATTGCTCTTTAATATTATTTGACTATTAATTTAAATATTACTAGAGCTGGTTGAAAGGTTTAAAAGCTGGTCATGATTTAGTTCAGGTTTTATATGTAAAGAGAAGACCATAAAATGCTGAGCACTTTTAATGTTCGATGTTAAAATGTAAAATGGGCTAGCAAGTTGTGTTTGTCAAGAGCAGCTGAGAGATACTAAAATTAAAGAAACAATCACGTCTCCAAAAAAAAAAATCACTGAAATCTTCAAAGCAATGGCTGAAGGTGTGAATGTTGTCACTGATTCATACAGCTTTGTGCTTCACTGGGAAGGAAAAAAAAAGCGAGAAATATTCATATTACTGTGTGTTTTGACTCACGTTTTCTCATCAAAAGATGCTATTTGAGCTTAAATTACTGAGCAAGCTGTAGCATATTTATGGCTTTGGATCTCCAGAGGGAGTTTTGAATCCTGTGACAAGCCCCGTGCTGTCAAAGGCTCTTTTAAACCACAGCTGGTCTAGATGTGGTCACAGACCACTCAGCCAGGGCTGATTTTAAATACCTCAGTAATAAAGGCAAGTAGACCAGATAACCCCCGTGGGCATCTATTCCAGTTACTAACATACTAATTGACTAATACTGTTAAAAAATGGAATGGTCTTACATATGAAATGCTGTCTTTATAATATGTTGTGGTGTGTATTAGCTCATTTCAGATGGCATTAATAGAATACTGATAACAGGCACCAGAAGAGATAAGTTTCCCTATGTTATCAGTTTATGGTTATTTCTCCTTCAAGTCAAGTTAATCCATATTTTAAGCATAATTTACCCTTCATGACAAGGGAAACCTTCCTTATATGTTTCCCAGAAAATGCTACTTTGGTCCACCAAAGAAGACAAAGTTATTAGGTGGAAACATGAGAGGCCATAAATTTCCACTAGCTCTGTGTGTTGGCAAACCCAGCTGGAAAGTCAAGTTGTGCAAGGCAATGGAGAAATTCCTGTTGCAAGTCCAACATGCAAACCACCAACAAGCAAGAGAAAGTAAAATATGGCTTAAACTGTGATGAAGAGGATAAGGAAGGCTTATGGGTGTTTACACTGATGAGGTTCGTGGCTTGGAGTGTGACCCAAAGAGCAGAGAAGATGGATTGCTCTAACCATGTGGGCTCTGCCTCGTGTAGGAATGATGATGAGTAATGAGGCTTTAATTGGCAGCTGACTTTTCACCTGTACTGAGGAAGTGCTCTCACTTGCTCCCGCTGGAGTTATGGATCCTAAAAGGGACAAAGACAAGCTGGAATTAATAAAAAAAGATGACAAAGTAAGAGATGAGCACGTTTTGACTGGTGGTATAAATCAGGAGTAATTCCAATGAGCAACAGGGTGATATCTCTGTGAAACGGGAGCAACTGCGATCAGAATGAGACTTCTCCTCATTAAGTGAACAAGTCACTTGTGAATCAGGACAGAAGCATAATACTGCCTTAAATTAAAGCTCCTTGAGAAACAACTTTTGCCATCCAATTTGCACAGGATTTGTTTCGCTCGGAGAATGATTTATCATTATTTCTACAGCAGAAATGACTACGAGGTCAGTGTTACATTAGGCTGTGTGCAAGTTCCTGAAGTAACAGTCAAAAAGAGAGAAATCCAGCAAAGAATGGCACAAACAATGGCAGGGTAATGGGGAATTTTGGCAATCAGGGCATATCCTTCATAGTCTAATGCTCTTTTTGCAGGCTTTTTCTTTATAATAACATGAAGTTGTTTCATCTTTTCACACTGTAACATTATAATGGCTGTCGTGGGCTATGTTCTCTACTGGAAGGGAACTCAGGGGACAGGAGGGGAAGGGCTCTTTTGAAGTGGAAAAGCCAATGAAGATGTTAAAAATTAAGAGTGTCGAGAGAAAAAGGGCAAAAAAGGAGCAGGGCAGGGATGGATGATGAGTGCGTGCCGGAGGGGATGCTGTCTGGGATGACATCATGCTGTCCCACTGCACCCAAGCAGGGCTGGGGGTAGGAACAGGCCCCAGGAATTCCAGAAGATCCAGTCATGACCAGTGGGAGGTGAGGTCAAGGACAAAAGTGGACAAGGCTACCCAGAAGGTAGCCATCCTCAAGATGGTCATAGCACAGGTCCAGGGTTCCCTGGTCAGAGAAACGTCCCTGGGAGATAGAGCAGAGCATGACCACACCAGTGCCATGTCTGAAACACCTCCTGGGTGCCCAGGACTGAGCTGAAACACAACTAACTCCTCTGTCCTTAGGGAGAAGGTGTGTGACTGAAGGTCCTGGTGAGTCTGCTCAGGGAAATTAAGTCTATTAGTGCTTCTCAGGAGATGGAGTGAAAAAGGATGCACAGAAAAGGATAACGGATAAAACTTAGCTGACTGGTAGAGATGAAAGGTGTTAGCCTCTTGTGTGATGGTCTAGATCTGCACCACAGAGCTGGGTTTCCATTTCAGAATGACAGAATTCAGATGACAGAATTTAAGTCTCCTTTATCAGAGGGGGTTGAGGTGGTTTTTGACTTCAGAGGACATTTCACCCTGGGGAAGAGGGGAAGTCTCTCAGGTCTCCCCTGAGCATGGATAAAGCTGTGAGTAAGCCTGATGGACCTGATGACCAGAGGCCACACCAACCAGCCTTGCACAAAGCTATGGATACTTCTCAGGTTTTTAGCTCTTCTGTTGTTATGGAAACAGCTTGTCGAAGGGCTGCTGAGGTTTTGAATCCTGGATGTGCAATGAGGACAGGTGCATAGGGGATCACTCTGAGTAGCTACAAAGCTGAATAAAGATATGGATATTATTTTACATAGATATTAAATAAACACAGATACTCAAAGCCCTAACATGAAGGCATTTCTAGGACATCAATGTTCATAAGAAAGCCTGCTGGTGTGAATTTCTGCTACCACCTGTAGGCATATACAGCATCCCCGTGCTGAATGCCAGAGGTTTTGCCCAAGGAGACAATTGTGTACGTGGTGTGCATTTCATTAGGAGATTCTCTACGTTTCTCCAGCTAATTTCAAAGCTGTATCCAACCTGAAGCTGCAGGAGCAAAGACCTGAAGATATAAAATCATGCCAGAATAAGAGCGGTGATTTGGAGAAAGGTGGCAGGCTGACACCTGAGATAATTCAGCCACTCTCAATGCTCTGAGGCTGGAGATAATAATCCCAAGTGAATTCCTTCATCTGGCATAACATGCATCATCCAAGCCACTGCTTCTGATTCCTTGCTTGGCAACCCAGCCTGGTTTTTTGGACCTCTGGTCCTTTGCACAGTCAATCTGATGCTCTCAGCCCGTGAGCCAAGACAGTTTTCTCCGAGACATTCAATTACTTCCTTCAAGAATGAACTTGCAAGAGACAGCTGTTAGATGCAAGCGCTCGCGTGAACGTGCCAGGGAAATGTGTCTGATTGCAAAAAGGTCAAAAGAGATAACTAGTCCCTCCCCGGGCTTTCTATCCCACCTTCTCTGCAGGCCATCAATGGCAGAAGGCTGCTTTTGCTTCTCCCCCCAGCGCACTCGGTTCGCTCGCTGATCCCTCTCTATTTATTCAGCTGCACAATCTGCCTAAGACTGTGCAAAGTCTGCAAATCAGACAGCGATATTTAAGCGCTGAACAAAACCATCACAAGCCAATTCACACAGTCTCCACAGGCTGAAAGAAGGAAGGCAAATTCTCCAACACTGTTTCACTAATGAACCTCACACCTTTGTAGTCCAAGGGAGATGTGTCTGCCGTTCACTTGTTCTCACAATTACATCTTCAGCTCTTTGCTAAAGCTGCTGATCAATGTACCAGATAATGCCAGCTCTGAATGTTATTCTATATATATATATGAAGATTTCTCCCTTCAGTATTGCCTGTAGAAAAATTTAACTCACACAGGGTGCTGCAAGCTCTTGTAGGTAAAAAAAAGTTTCCCAAGAAAGAGCACTGAGATATTGCTGAACCTGGGGACAAAGGAGTGTGTCCAGAAGAGAAAGAGTTGCACTGTAGGAAACTTCATCCCCTGCCTTCCAGACCTGGGGCACATGAGAAGAGAGCCAGGGCTTCTGGTGCCCTCTCCTGGTGCCATAACTTCACAATCTCCTCTGTAGCAGCGGAACCACCAGTATGGTCTACTGGTAGTAGACTGGCACTAGATACTGGTATTTATTTACTGGTATCTATGATAACCTCCAAATTCAAATCAGCAAACCTCATGCACTGGGGGAGAGGGGACTTGTGCAAAGCCATGAGATGTGTCACCATGCCAAGGCTGTCCTGTCAAATGAAGGATACTGCAGTGACCTCCACAGGCGTATAATTTCCTTTTGGAAGTACCACGGCCATATGTTCAGGTCCATGAAAGGATCTCAGGTTTTTAGCTACCACAAACTCATCTGAAGCTGCTCTGCACTGCCTGATGTAGATAAAACTGAAACCCTTTCCTACTCGTAGCTCTTGTGAAGGGACTGTGTGAGGAGTCTCACAAACAGAAGACACAATGCTGCTGTCTGCGCTGCTGTCACCTTGGGACTTCCCAAATAAATTAACCCATGCCTGTTAGACTTGTAGTGTAGATATCAGTGACAGAGGGGTCTTGTGGGCACCAACCAAAACGTGGAGATCTTTTCTTCACAACGATTAGATGCTGCCAAATTCTTCTGTCCTTACCTACAGGATACAGAAGCCTTTTCCTCTGGCAGTCTTCTCATTCCCAAATGAACCAAATGAACCCAAAAGACCGAAAGCTTTGGTGTGATCAGTTCAAAACATTACCATAATGACTGAATTCACAAGAAAAACATTATTACACCATGGTACAAATGACAGAAGAAAACCTGGTGATGAAAAGACAGCTTTTGATCTCCTAATAATACATCAGATCTCAAATTTTAGTACAGAAAAGATGAAATCCGGTACTCTACAATCAGTCCCTACCTTATTGCCTCCATCTGAAAAGGAAATCACATAGTATTCTTCCATCAGTGTTTGCTCTTGAAAGTCCCATCACCTTCAGTGAGCCTGAAGGAGCAGTTCTTTTGAAAGGGCTCTTCTCAGAACAGCTTGGGGAGAAGATTATCATGCAGGAGCAAGATTGCACTAATTGGAGAAATCGGTGTTTCAGCTGCTGCTGCTTTGGAGTAGTGGAATGAATTAAAACAGATGAAGCTGACATTAAATAGGTATTGAGAAAAAGTACCAGAGACTGGGAAAGTGGAGCTGCGTGCAAGATGAGGAGATGGTTTATTAATGTGTGGTGGTTTATAATTTCATAGCACTGATTGCACAAGGTGACCTGAGTCTTTCTAACATCCTGCCTGTAGGACACAGAAAAAATGTCCCACTGTTAATCTGCAGCAGATGCCAGGGGACACACAACCACTCAGCAGGACAGCTGGAAGAGAGTAGATTCATCACCTTCCCATGGCTCATGCTGCCTCATCCAGTCCTCCTCCCATAAACTCACCTTCAGTTTCCATGAGGAAGTCTCTTCAACTTCATGTGTCTATCATGTATTTATTGTTTTCTTCTACTTCAGGGCAGTACATCACGTCCACCACACACAGCCTCCTGTGCACCACGCAGTAGATGACCGGTCAGCAACCTCTAGTTTACAGCTGCACCAACAAATGCTGTTTGAATGTAGAAAAGAAAGAAATTGGCAGTGGAAAAAGACAAGATGGTACATACACGGGGTATTGTTTCCTTCCACAGGGTTCTACAAGGTTGTGAGTAGTGGCTACTATCTTCTAACAAATATGAATTTTAGCCTTTATTAATCAGACAAACCAAAACCAGATACACAAATTAGTTGTGCATGTAAAACTCTTTTTCTCTAGAGAGAAAATTCAGTGTGAGCATTTTCCACTGAACACTGATAAAATAAAAATATCCTGAGGGAACCATATCCCATTGCTTCAGCTGCTCATTATGTAGCTTGCTCTAACAGTTCATTGTACTGAATTTTGTATCCCAGGTACTGATGAGGACAAAAATATTCTGGCAGAACCCAACTGTTTTGGAAAAAATTCTGGGCACTGATTTTATTAGTGTGCAACATTTGGGAGACTTAGTGAAGGCAGAACTAGATCCAAGTAGGTCAAATGGTGTTAGAGGAAACCATTCAGAGGATAAATCCTTAAATGGATATGGGAAAGGTACTGTTTTGGGGCATTCTTGCTTATAATCTTTCATTTACAGAGCAGAATAGTCTTCAAATAGGGATTATTATGATGTATGAATGCCTAATTGAAAAGAAGGTGCTGCAGTTAACTCAGGAATCGCTTAATTTCAAACCCTTTTATCATCCCTAAATGTGAATCCAAATTTAAACATGGAGGAAAAATACAGGGTGTATTCAGGAACAAACAAAGGTACTGTCTGACATAAGGAGCTTATGTAAATGTGGGATGACAGAGCTCCTTTTACAGTAAACCTTTCAAATACCTCAATAAATCATGAAGAGAAAAAAAAAACTCTTTCTTTTTAGGTGGTTTACAATGGGATTTCACCTGTGCAGGACTGATGAGGGACAGTAGAGTTCAGGAGAAAAAAATAGAGCTTTGCTGGCATCTTCTTAAGCAATAAATGGCAAATAAATACAATTTTTTGTGTGCATGTGCTTGGATGAGAAGCCTTCCATTATGCTTTTACTGACAATTTGCTAATTGTAAAACAGAGGTGACATCATGCAGGGATGGATGCACCTGCAGGAGTGTTCTACATCCTTTCAGTCCCACTTTACAAGGCAGTGCCTTTATCTTTGCTTTTAAAGGCACAGAGCCTATTTAAAAAGAAATAAATAATTAAAAAAAGAAATTTAAAGGTGCCTCTATCATAGTGGCTTGAAAGATATTGGAAGTGGGTAAAATAGAGGATCAGAGACCCTGAACATTTGCACTCAGTGCAGCCACTGTCCTGCAATATAATCTCAGTAAGCTACTTCACCTCCTTTCTCTCTTGCTATTCTTACCTTTTAATTTTCTATTTAGAGTGGAAGTACTCTGGAGAAGAAACTATCCCCTACTACACATCTAAAGAGTCCTTTAGTTTACAGTGTTTTGCTGTTGGTCTTTTTCCTTGCGAGACCAACAATTATAATTACACGAGGGCAGAATGCATGTGGATGCAACATTACTTTGTTCAGGCTAATCAGCTCAATTGTATCAGTGAAATCTCTCTCAATTATAGGAGAATCCATGTGTGCGACCGAGACAGCAGAAATCCATCCTAATTACTCCCCACTGCCTGCACAATTCTCCTGTGCAAATAGAGGAGAAGGGACATGAGGTGTTCTCACCATGGCTGGTGGGCGTTGCAAATCCTTTCTTCTAGGAACCTGTTACTGCCCCATTAGGAAATGGTTTTGCTGTGCTAAGCAAGAATATCAGTGGTATTTATGTCAACAATATTAACAAAATAGTCACTTTGAGCAGAAAAATAGTTATAAAACTTGTAACAGGTCCTTTCTAGAGAAAGCACTGTATGCCCTGCCTCCCTTCCACCAGGATGTTCTGAGCAGGAGTTCAATAGCTTGTTTTAGAAGTAAAATACAGAGACATCCATGTTTTATGCCAGGTGAGAACTTCATGAAAATCTTTCCCTTGTCCTGACAGAAAAAGCTAAATTTTGCATTCCTGGTAAATCCTCTTTATTCTGATGTAGGCTCCCAAATTTGTCTGAAACAAAAATTCACCTATGGACACACACTGGGCTTACCTGCCACTGCTCCACAGGTGGGCAGGAGAGAGCTGGGTCTGTGGCTGGAGGGGGCAGGGAGGGAAGCAAACACCAGAACTGCCCCACACTTCACCTGCAGGATCTCCTGCCTTGTTTTGCAGCCACCTTCAGACTGCCTGGAGATGAACTGGGAGCTGGTCTGATCCCAATGGCATCACTTACAGGCACAGGCAATTTTACAGCCTCTCTAAACACCTCTTGAGCATCCCTGATAATCAAGCTTCACATCGATGTGTACTATTGCAAAATGAAGGAGTGGGTTGCAGTGTTTCATTTAATCATCTTTATTTTTATATTAGACTCCTGAATATTCTTCTTCATACACACAAGTCAATTTGAGTTACAAAAGGTATTGAGCACTGGCTACTGAAAACAGTTAGAAAACAGGAGTTTTATACTCATGGCTGTGGTACCATCTCATGCAGGTTGCTTACTTCAGCATATACACCTTCTTTTATTTTTATTCACCAGGATCTGAGTGCCTGTATTTTGAAATTTCAGCTATAGAACCACACAGCAGCCACACAGGAATTAAGAAGCTGCCATGTCTCAGAAAATAATTTTTGCCCTGGGTGTTTACGCAAATCAGAAATGAGTGAAATTATTCAGCAGAGTTGAAAAGTCAGGACAAAAATGCATCAATATCCAAACCCCTGCTTCAACACAACATCCTCCTTTTATTTAATGGCTGACAGAAAGCTGCTTCTTCCTGGCATGAATTGCACCTCCAGAGGTGACACCCAGACATTGGACAATATGTCAAAAAAACATATAATACAAAATTGGAGATTTTATTTTAAACTTACAGCCTGAAGATCAAAAGGTCAACTTCAAGTTTCCAGCTCTTCTTGCAGTAATGAGAGACTGCATTATGCCACTTTCCTCCGGGGCTAGATTTGGAAAATACATACATTCTTTGTTATAATTTGACCTTGCACTGATCTGCCACAATAGGGATTATGATGTTGTCAGAAGATTATTCTGCACCTGTTTCTGTGACATTTGTCCCTCACAGAGGAAGTGTAAATACCGGTGACATCTACCCTGGTGACGCCTTGTCACTTCTGTTGAGACATAGCTGGGAAGCAAAGAGAAAAGAGAAGGAAAAACAGACTGAAGAAATCAAAATAGAAGCAGAAATTTGAAAGCAGTCTAATTTTTCCCCAACAAAGCAAAACAAACAAACAAAAGACACATGGGGAAAATCAATACAAGTCAGTAAAGTGCAAATCCTGTTGGAAACTCACACAGAGAAATGCAGGAGCACCTGGGTTTTTATACCAACTTCATATTAAAAACTGGATCTCTCAAATATTTGGAAACCCTGGATAAAACATGTCTAGGATGAAGGATTGCTCAGATTGAACTGACTGACAGTCTCCATGGGGGAAAAGACAGACAGATGAAAACCAGGCTGTTGCAGCTGGATGCTCTGACTGAAGTTCGACGTTTTGTAGCGGGAGGGAAATGGAACAACTTTACAAAGAAAATGGAATAAAGTTAGAAAATGTCCTCTACAGAACGAGTGAAACACTGGTAGCACGAGCACTGAAAACAAAGCTTGAAGCAAAGCTCAAAGGCCCCGTTTTCAAGCGGTGCAAAGCTCTCCCTATGGTCCTTGTTGACTTTGCACTAATCATAAATGGGATAAAAAGGTCTAATAAAGTTATTATATTTTATTTTTACCTTTATGTACTTTCCCTTTATTTTTATTACCTGAATTTTCATACAGATAAGGTACTCCTGGCTCACGGCCCCATGGTATTAAGTTCCCTCATCCCTTGGCTGTTGATGGGAAGGGGGAAATTACTTTTGCAGGGTGGTTACAGAAGTCTCATTCTGTCTCAGTATCCCTGACAGATACTGCCTTTGGTGTGGACCACAGCTGTAATGTTCAAAAAGGAGCTTTTCTATGAAATAAAAAGTGGATTTATTTCCTGAATGACAGTCTAGCTAGAAAAAAAAAGAAATTTGGAGATGGACACCTTTGTTTGAAATAACCTTGAATGTTTTAATCCCATCTTATACTTAACAGCAATATGGCAATAAATAAATCTGAGTTTTGTAGCTAGTTTTAAAATATTCACCAGTATCTTCATTCATTCTGATGCACATATTTAAACAGTTTCCAGTATTTCAGTTTTCTTGGTCAAGCAGAAATATTTATCATACTTGTTAAAGTTTATATTACCCTGTAGCAAAGCAATTTATCATTACTATACATGGGTGACTTTCCTGATTATTAAAATACTGTTAAAGTGCAAACTGTTCAGCTCACCACATTTCTTTCTAATTTATTCTTGTTGTTTGACTTCAATTGGAATAGAACTGCACAAGAATATATCTGATGGAGAACTGGAAACAGGGGGTGGGTAGTCAGAGAGGTGAGAAGTGTCCTGGTGGTGAGGCTGAGAGTATCCTTGTATTTGGCACAGATGTAGGCTAGGGTCCCAGACTGTCACTGGGGCCACATGGCCATGAAAGGTTGATTTTTGCCTCTGGACAGTAGATCTGCTTCAGAGGAGCATTAGTAGGGCCATAGCCCCTGGAAGTGAGGGTGGCACATGCTGAGAAACTCCCAGCAGGGAATCCACCTTCAGTAAATACACTCGATACAGACTTTTCATTTGCTACCTGCCCTCACATACATCTCCTAGGATGATGGTGCCTGCTGACACGTTGGTTGCATCCTTGGGAAACAATACTGGTCTGATAAAAGAAAGTATACATATAACTATTTAAGTGCTAAGATTCTTGCAGGAAACACCTCCTGTGTTTTACTGAAGCCATCACTCTGTGAATCCTTATGAAGGAGCACACACATTGCCACCTATAGTGATGTGCAATCTATTCCTGTGTCTGTATGTCAGGAAATGAATTCACTGAGGAAAAGGGTTTAGCACTGTTCATAGCAAGTCAGGGTGCTAAGAAACATGCAGAGAGACCTTGACATGCAGCAGCATCTGAAACACTCTGGTAGCCCATCAGGGATGCAGAAATACAAGCTTAAGAATAGTTTCCACAAAGTAAGGATTAGATAAGGCACACAATTGGAATCATAGAATACCAGGCTGGAAGGGACCTCAAGGATCATTTAGTCCAACCAGCAAATGAGCAAAGGGATGAGTATGGAAGAATACACTGGAGTCAGTGGAGTTCAACTGGCATTGGACCACCTCAGGGTCTGCTGCACTGTACCAGGCTCAAGCGACTGAAACTATTTCCCAAGATTAGAGTTTGACTATCAGTTTGTTTCATGTTCTCAGAGACATAACAGAGAAGGTGAACATCACCCATCCTGAACTGGACACAGCTAATGAGAAAGGTAAGAAGGCATCTTTCTTGACTATCATCACCTCAATTGCTCTGACAGCTCATCACAGCCTGAAAATGTTCCTTCTGAATTCTTTTCTGATGAGAATGGAAAGAGATTTGGGAACTGAGTGAACTCCTGCTCATGGCCCTGAGGACAAGAATTTCTGTCCCAGTCAAACCAGCTGATGTTTTATACTGTTCTATAGAAAACCTTCCCTAACAAGTGTGCGTATATATTTTTGTAACTAGAACTTTTTAAGAGCTGGTTCCTGTCTACACACCCAGTAGCTACAAATCCTGGGTTTTGCACAGTGTTCCTCACAGGAGGCACTTCCAAAGTAAGTAACTATTATCCACGTTTTACAGATGTTTACTTTGGGGTACATGGAACAAAACAATTTCCTCCAAGTTAGACTGGTTACCATGAAGGTGGCAGAACTAGTGTTAGTGAAACAGCAAACCAGTGAGAGCTGGGAACTAAGACCAGATAACCCCCAGATACAGCCTCCTACCCACCAGGCTGCATGAGACCTTTACAAAACAAAAGAATTACCTAGAACAAGGAGTACAGCCACGGCACATGGCTAAGACACATGAACACGGGACTACCTGCATAGCCAGCTCCATGCTCACACCAGGTGTCTGCTCAGCCAGCTCCAAAACCTGCAGAGAAAAGAACTCAAAGTCTGTTATTAGTGAGCAAAAAATGACTTCACTATGCAATAAGCTTGTCTTT
>VWZY01000929.1:82269-101903 GCA_013399075.1 Chloroceryle aenea
CCCCGTCCCTTTTGGTTAAGGGTAGGTTTATATCCAGAACCATCATGGTCTGAATAGCTCTGCCCTCTTTTTATGAGGATGTTGGGAATTTGTGGTGATATTGAGTTGTTCTGACAGTGTTTGAAGCTGGTTAGAAATGGCCCAATGGGAATATTAACCAAGGAGTGGGAAGCAAGACAGGGCTCTGCTGCAAACATCACTGCAACCACAAAGAGTGCTCAGAGGTGTTGTACCTGACCTGACTTTATTTCTTCACACTGATTCTGGAGAAGGTTTTGGAGAAAGGAGAGTCATTCGTAATAATCTCATGGGAGGAACTTCAAATTCCAAGCATATAAAGCAGAAAAGTAGATAAATGTTCTAGACCTTTTTTCAAAGCCAAGAAAGAAATATTTTGTCGGGTTCAGATATTGCAACTGAATATAACAGAAGTGGCAATTTGTTGTTGTTCTCTGTGGTTGTACTCTAGCTAGAATTTTGCATACCAGATTTCCAGCTAGCAGGGATTATTTATGGTTGAATCATCAACTTCCCTGTGCAAGGAACTGCGATGGCAATGCTGACAGAGAACAGCCCATAAAGGCTGCACTGGGGTTCTGCTGGAAGTTTTGTATTCCCTTCTTTTTATTTGAAGTGTAACATCTCCTTCAGTTTTGGTGAGAACCTTGGGAAATTAAAACATAACTAAATTCAAATGCTCACAAGCAGATAAGAGCACTGAGCATGTTATGTCTGTGCTTTTCAATCACTAGCAGTTACATTTTCCTCTATCGTTTGCTGTCTTTGCAGCGATAACTCACATCAGTTTAGAGCTGTCATGAAATGAGATGTTCAACAAAACATTTATTTTTCAAGCTGAATTCACCATGTTTTAGGTAATATTTTCACTTCCTTTTTTTTTTTTCCCCTGAAACTGAAGCTCAGGTTAAGATGTAGGCTGCTCTCTGGCAACAAACAATTGCACCAATTGGAGTATATTCTTTACTTCTTAATGAAATGATTTATTATTTATTATTTTTTTTCTTTCTATTCCTTCCTCTGCGTTATCTTAAAATGCAGAAAAGGGTAATTTAGTTTGCAACACAGAAAATCCCCTCCAGTAAAAAATACATTCTTCTGAAGCTGTAGTAGCCAATAGCAAATAAAGTTCAGTTCTTTGGGTGATGTCAAAACAATGCCTGATAGTAACAAAGCCAGCTGCTTTGATTTATATTGCCTTCCTCTAGCAATACAAGCCAGCGTTCTGCTTGCCCTTTTCGCTGCAGTTGCACATTAAGCTGAATGCTTTAGAGATTTTCTACAACAACTCCCAGATCTCTCTCCTAATCAGTATTCGACACATCTTTCCTTTTAGCAGATGCGCTATTTTTTCCCCCCTTTGTTCCAAGATTCATTGTTCTCCATTAACTGCAGTTGCCATTTATTAGTCCAGATGCAGAAATGATCCAACGACCCCGTAGGAGTCGATGTGTTTACACCCACCCACACGTCTGTGCTCCAGTCTGCAATAGGCTCTTGGATCATCATATATTTAAATGTATGCACTGAAACTATAGGCTGTTTATGGGAGATTTATGATGTTCCTCAAATGGGCCTATGATAATGAAATGAGATTTTGAACTGTTAAAAGTGAACCAGCTTCAAAGATAGGTTCTGAAGATGTGCTCTTCTGGGCTTTGAGAATAACACAAAAATACAGAGAAACAGATCCTCAGCTGGTGAGAAATCTTGTTAGAATTAATGTCACTGTGTTGATTTACACCAGGTAAGAGTGGGATCAATTAAATCTGTGCTGTGAACTATATAATTTTTTAATGAAAATTTAAATGTAATCTTGCCAGGCCACAATATTCATTTTGAAGAGAAAAAGGAGAAAAAAAATAGAATTACAAGAACACTAGGAGAAACCATTCTTGAAATACAGACAAATTGGTAGGAAATGGAGTGTGTAATGCTTAAATATTCAAACTACTGATAATATAAACAGGTGGCAACCATATAATATAAAGTACATTAACTTGGAATTCTGTAGACACTTGGAAGATAGCAAAATAGGATTTCACATCGTATTAGTTCACTGGTCCATGAAATCCTATATCCTTCTTTCAACATTGGCTAGTAGATAATTCTTCAGTGGAAGACAATCCCTCCCCTCATAAGGCATCTCACAAACACAAAATGCTGTAAGACAGAAGAAGCAGGAAAATAAAGGGCAAGACAGTCACCAAAAAATGTGGAAAAAGCAAAAAATAAGAGCTCATACCTTTAATAAAGAAAGAAGATTCATTGTCTTAAAACCAAGCTCAGCTGGGTATTGGATAGCTAGAAGTATGTGCTTTCTACCCTCAGGTTACTAACTCAGCTCATATCCCCCATCAACACTGTCTAAAATTTATGATCACAATGCCCTTTGTGAATGTTTCCACTTCATAAAATCAATGGTATTACTAGCACTCACTCTTCCCATTCTCCTGCTGGGGCCAGCAAGGATGGCAACGCAGTGAACCAATTGTAATTAGGGAAAAGTTGGGAAGCTAATATCAAACTCATGAAGATTGCCTTAGGTAATGTCTGGGTTAAAATTAAATTAAATATGGTGGCATATTCTGACAGCTAATTCTTGCAGGTGCCAGGGGGTTGTGAAAAAGGAAACCAAAACTTCTGCAGTCTTGTTTTCACTAGAAACTCTGATGTTTAAAAGAGTTGAGGTAGCTACTGGGGCATCATCTTCATGCTGGTGACAGTAATGTCCAAGCACAGAGTGGTAGCAATGTGTCCCCACTAAATATTACCAAATGTGATCATGGACCCCAGCAGGAGCTAATGCAACCTGGCTTTAAAGTTAATCCCCCTCACTTAAATGGGCCTAAATCAGCTCATCAATTAAAACCACAGCCAGAATCAGAGATTAGCTGCACAGAAAACTCTTGGAAAGTCAGATGTGATGAACAACCCAAATCAAATGTTACCCATTAGACAATTCTTTCCATCCCTAATTTCTGAAAATGTACCTATCCATTTTCTGTCCTCAGCAGGTTTCCTTTCTGGCAGGTGTCTCAGGGCACCAGTAACCCCTTTGCAAACATCTTTCCAGCTGAGGATGAATTACTGCAAAGAGCAGCAGCTCCTGCTCCACTAACCTGAGTGCCTTCGTAGGGGTCCAGCCACATGCAAGCCAAGGAGAAGCAAGAGTAGACATCTGAATCCTGCAAGGGATTAGCACAAGCCTTTAAAAAAACCCCATCAGGATGATTATATAAGAACCAGGAGAGAAGAGAATGAGAAAAAGGGAAAAGGGGCTGATCCAGGGCTATTCACATCAACAGGAGACATTCTGCTTTCTATTGTGTCAGGCTCATGAAGACTTTTCAGTAACATTTTTGTCCCTTACTACCCTCTTGAGGTGATTATACTTCAACTCTCTCGCAGTTGTTAGGTGGTTTAAAGGCATAGCACTGACAGCAGTGCTAAACTTAAAATGCACGTAGGTTTGATGGCATGGGCACGTGTCTCTGGAGACAATACCAAGGGCAAGGTGAATGAGCACAATGGCAGGAGAAGGCTGTACACCATACATACAACATGACTCTCCATTTCACCTGAATTCATGGTTTCCAAGAGTTTTTCTTTCCTTGGAATTTTAATGAAATTCTCAAACTTCCTAACTTCTTAGTTCTTCTCAATTACCTGGGCTGCAGCTGCCACTTGAGACACCCCAAGGCATTCAGCTTGTCTTCTCTTCCTTTCCTCCCAGCCTCCCTCCCACCTGGCAAGCATGCTAAGTCACCATCCAGCTGAGTGAGAAGGACCTGTCTCATCTCCATAGGTACAGGCAATCAAAAGCTGTAGGTCACAACAGGAATCACTGACTCGTAGTGCACACGTGTGCTTGTCGGGAGGCATCAGGGACGCATCGATTGGGCTGCAAGTGAGCAACTGTACTCACCGACCCAGCACAACCTTTCCTGATCTCTCAGGGACTCTGTCAGTATTCAGAAAATCCCCCCGAGCACTGCAGGAATAATCCCTCTCTGTCTACTCCCAGACTTTTTGCTATTCACTAAAAACAACAACAAAAAACCCCTAAGGTGTCCTTGAAGTTTAATGTGAACATTTAATTGCCTCAAATACTGGCTTGAGCTGTCCAGAGAAGAACTCTGTTTTGTGGGCTTTCAAAAGGTCTGGAGTAACCTGCTTGCTCTATTTCAGCTCAGGGGAAAAAAAAATAGGGATAAATACCTTCATATGTTACAAAGACTTCAAGTTGCCTTTTACTTTCCATGCGGAAAGAGAACATGTGACAAGGCAGATCACATTAATCTCTGGAGAGCTGCTGTAAGGGGTATGATCAGAAATCCGTGTGTAATGCTGTTCATTCTCATGAGTCTGAGACAGCCCACACCTTGTACCCTGAGCAGGGAGGTTATGGATGGGCTGGTTGAGGTTATCCCAAGAAACTGATTACAACCAGAGTATTGTGACCATGTCTCCATGGCTTTTTAAAATGTGTTTACACCGAGAAGTAAGCATGGAGCGTGGTCAGAGGATGACAGAAGTGCCCCATCCTTCAGCAGGGGCAAGTCCTGGTACAGGGCAGAACCCCCACTGCAGTGCTGCTACAATATGCTGCTCAAGAGATTAACAGAAAGAAAACCCTCATGGCAGTCAAGAGGAAGCATCTCAATAACCTACACAAAATTATATCTGCACGTAAACTGAAACAACCCAATTTTCCTGCTTGATCCGGGTGCAAATCCTATTAAACAGCATGGTCGCTTCTTTCCTTTGTTCCCAAATGATTATTTCACTAGGAAACACCAATAAAATGACAATTTACAATGAAACGTTTGCAGAACTGTAAGCCATTCTGAAAGCTGAATTCAGGCAGAAGCTAATGATGCAGTAGATTTACTAAGCCAGATCCAAGCATACAAGAGTGATTGGAAAAAATATACTGCTTGATACTTTTTTTTTTTAATATAGTTTGGATAACAACAGTATACAGAACAGCATCATTTAATGTATTAAATAATCCATCTTGTCATGTTGCAGCTTCATCTGATATGATCTATTACTTTACAGCATGCTATTATGGATACAGAAAGAAAAAACCCTGGCTTGTAATAAATTATCAGAGAATCTATTTACTGTGCCATGTCTATTTATTTACACATTTAACCCACGCCAATATAAGTCCATTTATAAAACCATAGGTCCATTTCCTAATCTTTGTGAGCATTTCATGAGCACGGACTACAAGATCTTGTGACATCTCTCCTAGATAGCAAACATTCAGCACATGACCACTAGACCTGAAGTCTTACCTATGCACACTAGCATTAATAAGAATCTTGATCCATCTTTGAAGATGATGAGCAAGTCAAATCCTCCAGCTTCCAGCAAAGGAACAAAATCCCTAGAAGAAGCAGTCCTAATTCCCTCTTGTGCTTTGGAAAGTTTCTTCCATAATACTTTCTCTACCCTGGAGATAGCTACTTGATAAGGAGCTCAAACCTAGATCCTACCAATTCAGGTGCAGAGGCAAGCGTAGCGCCAGATCGAGACTAAAATCTCTTGCATGTTTCAGACTGGAATTCCTAAACAACTTTTCCCTTTCCGTTGTAAATTACTTCTTTTGATATGTCTTATCACGTTTTTTCATACATATCCCATTGAAAGAGTACAACAGCATAACAAAACACCAAATTATTCCTGCTAGATTCAGCAATGAGAATTAAAGAGTTTTTTTTTCTACTGGATCATAATTGCAATATTTCAGATTCCTTCTACAAAGAGCAGAATTTAATGGCTCTTATGGATTTTTCACCCCCTTAGAGAATTTCTGCAAAATTCAATTATTTTTGGAGACTGCTTGAGTTTATATCTCACAGTGATGATGAATTACCTATTGTACTGGCAGACTTAAAAACAATACACAAAAATCAATTTTTTTGACTAAAGGAAAGACACAGAACATCCAGAACTGGCACACACTGCCTTTGCTTTGAGTTTAAAAATGAGCTCATTTCAATCACTTTGCCTTTTTCAACCACTTTCTGTTGCAGCATCTGATTACATTTCAGCTGTTTAGGTTTCCCATAGAGATTGACTTTGCCAACAAGACGATTTGCCATCAAGAACTTGTAATTAACTTAATGAACTCTGTCTTTTAAGCAGTTGGATATTTTAGAGCTAAGAGTAATGATTATCACAAGTATCAGAGAGTTCTGGTTTAAACATGCAAATTGCTTATATCTGGCACTGAATATGTATGTTAACATTCCGTGCTCAGATGTGGCAGTGGTATTTAGGATTGCTGACTGTCTAAAGTAAGAATAATATTATGCATCCAATAATAGCATTAGAAATAACAATGAGTAACACTGAAAATGGGATTTAAGTAATGCCTTTTACAACCAAGACTTTTAAAGCTCAAATCTGCTAATAAAAGAAAAACATTGCACCAGACCAGAGCAAGCATCCTTCTCTGAAGCCCAGAGATATAGTTTGAAGCCAACTTTTCATACTCTTCATGAATTTACAGATTATATCACACACTTTGGGTTGAGTAGCATATAAATTGTCAAGAAAAAAATAAATATAGGTAACCTGAAGCTAATAATAAAAATTGTACTGCCCCATGCTCGGGCTTTGTGAACCAGCTCATCATCTCCCTTTAAAAATCTTTTCACATCAGTCTCATCCTCAACAAATCAAAAAGTATTATGCTGGTAAAATCAGAATTTGTGGAGTGCTGTGATTTTATACAGCAAACACTCAACCTGTTCTCATCCCTGGATGACCAGATGTCATGGGGTTTTGGTTTGTTTTTTTTCCTGACATAAAATTCTCAGCTACCTTGAGCAGACCCAGGACATTTCCTGGGGAGTGAGACTGAGCAGCAATGATGAAAATACTGCTGCAGGAAAGACAAGCAGTGTGCTCTCACTCCTAGAAAGGATTATAACATAGAATCATAGAACCATATCATTGTTTTGGTTGGAAGAAATATTTAAGATCATCGAGTTCAACCATTAAGCCAACACTGCCAGGTCACCACTAAACCATCTCCCTCAGAAACACCTTTGTTGCCCTGCCCTCTTTCCACTGAGAGAAAAAAATACTAGGGATAAGTGAATGAAGTATCTTTGAGAAGGAAGGTACACATGGTGTGCATTGAAATTATGGTGCCAGCTTGACAATTGTAATGGGTGACCTCATCTCAGGCACTTTATAAAAAAAAAAAAGGTTTTCAAAAGGCAATCAACATTTCCAGACAAAAATCAGTTTCCTGCTGAGGGGTTCATGCTGAGTATCTCTCAAGAAAGAGCTACCTTGCATGGCTTAGGTGAAGAGATTTGTCAAAAAATATGTGGTTTGTTGGTTTTTTTTTTTCACTTGAGGATGTCATCATTTCTTAATTTTCTGGTTTATTTTTCTTTTTATTATTAGCGCCAAGATATTTTCAGTCTAGGAAAAACTTTCCTATTTTGAATGTCACTTTGGCAGGCCTCCTTCCAAAAGACACATACAATTATATGGCCACTGTAAAACAAGAAAGTTAATTCTTAAAGCTCCTCCTCTCTTGAGTAATCTCACTGAATCAAAGCTCCTGCTTATGCACCCCTGAAAGGAATTTTATTATAATGCTCCTCAACATCTTCACCAAGGACCCTCCATGACCCTTTTATATTAGAAGAGTTTTGCAATAACTCATGAAAGCACCACAGCTCTGCAGAGAAGCCATATGGAGCATGAACTTTTGGTCTTAACTCACTCTGCAGGAAGGCAGAAGGGCCACCTCTGAGAGCAGTGACCGTGTTCTTCTCCAGCTATTTGTAGACGAAGTTTTCCCCAGTGGTTTTCACACTGGTGAGTTACAGAAGGGAAGCACTGAGCAATTCCTAAACACACCAATGCTAGAAACAAAAGTTTTCTTGCTGCAGAATTGGGAACAGACCATAAATTGTAGATTAAATCATGTTGATGAATGCATGAAACTCTGGTGATTGTATTAACCCATCATTTCTGTCAGGGCTGTCTAAACCATGGAACTGTCCTAAACCACCTCTAGCAGAGACTTGGCTCATCCTGGCAAACAGCTTCAGTGTGGGTAGTTTTAGCTGCCCAAATTAATTGAGATCTCCTAAAGAACAACTGCATCCACATACAGGTTTTTGACAGTACAAACACAGATTTACACATGTCCACAGGCATGGATGACATACCCAGTCTCTGACTTCCTTAGGACTTCCATGGTATGGAGAACTAAAGCTTATACAAACTCCTACAAGACTATGACAGCAGTAAGTCTGTTCCACACCTTTGGAACAGTTTGGACACAAATTCTTCACACACAAAAATGTACAGCCCAATGATAAGGGAAGCCCAGAACAATCCCTATTTAATCATCAGTGGCAGCAGAACCCACCCCATAACACAACAGAAGCCAAGGGCAAGGCACTACTATGGGTAGGAAAGGCAAAGAAATAGGATAAATGAGTAGAAACCACCAAATATTCTCAACAAAAAGCCACCTGTGAACAAAAGCATCACCACACACCAGCAAGTCGGCCTCAGCAGCAGGGACAGAGTGAATAGCTGATGGTACCATAAGGACATCAAGAGATCACCCGGTGTCAGCAGGTTCATTCAAACCTAAACCTGACTGCCACGTGGTCACAGCTCAGCTCCAAAATACCCAGCCAACCAGAGGCTCACTCTGGGCTTCATCAACATCACTTCAGTGACAATCTTCTTCCAAAAAAAGAAAACAGTCCTAAAGTCCCAAAAAAGAACTGTCCTAATCTTTGTGAGACAAAATAAAATCCCCTCCTCCTGCTTTAAAGCACACACATCATCCACACGGGCACATTATCTGGGGGGGAGATGAAGACAAATCCTGTCATTGCAAAGTGCAACCAGCTGACAATATTTTCTGACAAGTACCTTGAGGGCAGAAATCAGTTACAGTGGCTGGGCAAACTTCCCCAGCTATTACTCACCTATGCTGATAAGCCTTCCTGCCAGTAGCACTAGACAGCTAGTCCTGGACATATTCATATCACATATTTCAACTGCTCTCATTTCTGTGAAATTCCAACTACAAATGCCAGGGTTCAGTTACCTCCTGCAAGGCTTTCTAAAAATCAGGACACCTTTGATGATCACTGTGGTCTACAGCTTTTATTAAGTGCATATAGGACTTCACCTTTTCCTAAAACACAGCTACTGACTGGTAGAAATATAATTTATATGGGTCAGCAAAGGCATTGCAATGTCGCTTCGTTACGAGACGGGTTCAGCACCTCCATGTGCTGAAATAGGAAAGATTAAGAGTTATTATGCTCAAGAGGAGGAGGACAGCATTGTCACCATTCGGCATCATTCCCCTACATTGCCAGGGGCAGACACATTTCCATACAGCTGGTAACATTAATTAAGGTTGCCTTTTAGGGAATTCCTTAAGGGATCCGTGCTATCCCCTAAGTTAAGCACTGCAGAAGCAGAAACATGCAAACAGAGCAGTTTTTAAATCAGTGAGGCAAAACCTCATCCCACCTACACCGAAATAATAGATAATAGGGATGAGAGAGGAGAAACAAAGCCACAGAGAGAAGAAAAATGAAAATGTTCCTCTTTTAGTACCATATTTACAGTGCACACCACCTTCATAGTGCACAGAAATGCTCCAGTGTCTGCCTCCCTACCTGTGTCACTCGAATCTGATTTTTGCCATTAAATGAGGCAGAGCATAATTCTGAAAACAGGAAAAAACCCAAAGAAACAACAGTCACCAGTGAGGTCAGGGATGGCCCTAACAACAGCATCCCCCAACCACAGAGGAAATCTGGGGACACTTCAGTCTGCAGCCCTCCACATTTTCTCCTCCTTTCTGTTCCTCGCAGAGGTTTTGACACTTCCTTATTTCTCAGTTTCTCACCATTCTCATCGAACTGATTTTTGGTAAAAAATTGCAGTCCAGGTCTGTAGCTAAAGAACTACTCTCCTGACTTGCTGGTTTCTACTTTTATAATAACAGGAGGCAAAAATGGATACGTGCAAAACAAGAGTGAAAAAAATAGATAATCAAATGCTTCCATTAGGGGTATTCCTCTGGCCTCCTAAAGTCTTCACCAAGTTTTAGTAGAGCAAGTCTTATAGACAGGTCATGCAGAGGTGACAGAGCTGGTGGGCTGTAGACATCTGCATAACCTCAGGGCTACCTCGTGTGCACTAGGGCAGAAGAAAATGCTCTAAACTTAAAGACTGGGCTTTGCTCTAGCGTGTCCCAATTTCTTCCCCCTCTTGGAAGCTTGACTTTGTGCACACAAATAAAGTAGCTCACCAGCTTCAAGAAGTGCCTGCAGAGATTCCATAAACAGTTTGCTGCAGCTGTCATTTTACACAAATGTTCCTCCCTGGGATGAACTGGAAATGCAATGTGTTCCTCGTCAAAATCAGACTTAATTGCAGCTAATTCCAGTGCTATCAGAGGAAGTGTTTGCACATTTGCTTATCACAGGCCCACTGGCAGACACTTACGTTGCTTTCCCATTTATTTCATACCCAGTTCAAAGCTGCCTGCCTTAAAATTCTCCATGGACCATTTCCAGTCATCTTCATAGATCTCGTGACCATGTGAGGTTCCATTGAAGTCCCTGGGAAAATTTCCATTGATTTAAATTGAACAGGCTGTTTAGCCTTTTTTTTTTCCCCCTCTGGCAATGAAACATTCCAACCAAAATATTCAAGACCGTGTGACTGTGGGTGTTTTATTTTATGATAAAATGGAAAATCAGCTCATGTCCACCCCAGATTTTACTAAGGTTTGTAATTAGGGACTATTTTGTGTCTTTGCCTCTTGAAATGCCCACTGGTGACACTGTTCTGAGTTATGCATTGAGATTTGCTGGAACTTTTGAAAACAAAAAATATTTTGTATTATCTAAGTCAGTTTTCTTGATTAGTTTATCTGTTCTCTTTTTCTGCAGAAAAAAAAATACCATAATTACTAAAATAGTAAACCATGCCATGTTTCAAAAGAAGATTTCAGGCAGGGCAAATTTATTCCTATCTATTACATCACTGTTTTTCAAAATCCCAGAATGTCTGAGTACACAGATTTTCCTCTCTGCAAAGGAGAATGACAGAAAAATGAAGAAAAGACATTTACCATGCTCCTCACTCCTCTTACACTGATTGGCAAGAAAAGAACGGGATGGGGAGACACTGGAGAAAACCTGTTAGGTGGCAGAAGTGAAGACTTGCTAATTCCCTAAATAATTGTGTCCCAACACCAGGCATCTCTCATGTCTGACACTCCCCTCCAGCATTTCCTTCACTCTTGGGAAGGGAAATTTCTTATCTTTGTCAAAGTCTATGAATATTTTGCCTACAGTGTTAACAAAGGTCTGATTCCACTCAAGTGCTGTGACGGAGCCTATTCAGGGTGGTTATTATGACTGCAGGAGGATACGCCAACAGTGAGATGCCTTCCATGGTAATGAAAAGAAATCTGCAACAAAAGAAGTCCAGAAAGTTCAAGTCTACCTCAGGTTCACTGGTTTCTGTGCTATTCTTTCATGCTATTCATTTACTCACAATGAAGTCCTGCAGAATTCAAACGTATTTGCTCTGTGCTTCTTTCTCTACACAAGGTAAGGTTAATTCAAAATTAAAAAAAAAATCTAGCCAAAAATCAAAATCAATCAATCAAACAAACAAAAAACCACCCATAACCCCAAACAAAAGTGAAAACAAACAACCAAACAACCAACACAACAACAAGCAAACAAACAAAAACCCAACCCAAACACGAAATAAGAAAACAATCCCTCCCAGGAAAAAAAATCCCAAAGCCAAGCTGTCTTTTTTGGAGCCAAGTATCCTAACACAGAGACTACCCACACCAACAGCTAAGTGAAGTTTATTAACTACCTGGATTGATCAAAAAAAGCAAGGATTAGAAACAGCAAATTGCAAAATTTTTGTCTCTGATATTTCAAAAAGCAACCCCCCCAAGTTTGGCCACAGTTTGTTATTAAGTTAAGCACTAGTTAATAATTTATATTCCTCTCCACTCAAGATGGTGTTAATTGAATCGATTTCATTATGATATGAATAGGAAGGATCAGATTATGAAAACCCAAGCCATCTGTAAACTGAGCCAGTGACTTTAATGGGAAGAAAAGAAAGGCTAGCAATTGTGTGGCGAAGTGCATCAAAATGTTAATTGCTTATAGTCACATCCTTCTGAACTAGTGGAGAGGATGATGAAGATAAGGTCTGGTAAAATGACTTTTCAGTTCTGGTCGTTGGTTATTCTGCAGTGGAAATAAATGAATAAAATGAGGAATATTTACAACTGTGTGGATTTAGCATTCAGAATGAGTTCCAAAAGAATGAGTGTGTTTTGCCTTTCTTTTTTATCATCATTTATATCTATGCAAAGCGAGGGCAGAACAGATATAAACATTTCTAGTCCAACTTGGAAGCTGTTCTTTAGGCAAGAAGCTTCAGTTCAGCCAAGCAGGGCCAATGTAACTGCCAAACACGGCTTGACACCACTTTCCTGTTCTCAGAATTGGTTTCTGCATACATAAACACAGTTTCTAGCAGTCTCAGGACCAGTGTTAGTTGCATACTATAGTATGGATGCTTTTTGAGCTGTATGCTTGAACAGCACAATAATAGAGTGATCCCTTTTCCTCCTATCCTGCATTTTATGATACACACGGGATTCCTCGGAAAAACAGATGCATAAATTGATGACCACAGAGCGAGACCAAGCAACCAGCACAGAGCCACAGTCCTTACCTGGTACCTACACACCAGATGTAGGATATGGGAACTTGATATTAACAATCCATAAGTATTATTTTGGGCTTGTGACTAAAGAGCTACAGTCTGATCTTGCCTTGTCTTCATCTTCACACCTCCAGACCACACCAGGCACCTAATGAAAAGCTTGAAGATGTGCTCAGTCTGACTCCTTAGCTCCCCAGTGCCCTGTCAAGAAGAGAGGGATGCATTTCTGTCTCCTTTCTGTGTCACTGGTTGGACAGGCAATTAAATTCCAAGGGTGAAAAGCTGACAAGTGATGCTATCCAAATCTGAAAGAACCATGTTTGTCTTTCTGTTCTTAGGACTTGGCTGTAGAAGAAACGCCTGAACTAGGACATAGAAAGAGAATGATTAAAGAAATATTAAAGAAAATACTCTTGCATTCTTGATGGAATAATGTTTATATATCTATCTATATATATCTCCTCCCTTAATATTAAGGGAAGGAGTATTGATTGATGTGATAACATGATATGATATGACCTGATCAACAATGATATCACATGATTATCAAAATGAATCCCCAAAATCACATGAGGTTCTCAAAGTCACACAGGACAGCCCTGATGAGATCCTCCTACCTTTTGTACCTTACTCCTAAGTACAAAAATGTCCTCACAAGTGCCATAACAGGAACTTGATGGAATGAGAGTCTGGAGAATTCTAAAATGTCAGAAACATGCAAATATAGGGGATTAGTATTCCACACAGAGCCATAATTTCCAGTGTTTGCACTCATTTTAGCATTCCTTTTAAATTAAAGGCACAATAGGTAAGCTGGCAGCGTGCAGATGGCTTAAAGAGTTTAAGACATCCTTATTCATAGTTTTAATTTTTTACAACAGAAGGTATTTAGAACCCAATTTTTGTGCCCTTTCACAGGTAGCAGGATTTGCTCTGACAACTAAATTCAGCAGGAAACCAGCAGGTAATTTGGGGTAATGAGTTTGCATATTTTAAATACAAATAATATGAGTTAATAATATCCCTTCAGATATTTAAACACACCTTGAGATGCAGACATCTAGCTGTGTAGGAAAGATTATAAAGGAACAAAACTCTAATCACTAGGGAACAGGAGAAATGTGCCACTTAAGAGAGTCCTGAAGTAGATCTGGAGAGAGCTGCTATACTTGAATAAATGCAGCTGGGGCTTTTTTGACAAAAAGACACTTTGCCTGCAGTGCCAGCTGCCAGAGGTAGACTCTACAAGTGAAAGTGCACAAAGGTAATCAGACATTTGGCAAAACACGTAAAGAACATCCACGGGTTGATGAAGAGGTGGTTTTGGAGTCCAAACCCATACCAAACTCATGCTGCTCTCTGACTTCGACAGATTTCCCTTTTGTTTGCAATTTTGGATCCAATTTTGTCTTCAGGGGTGACTGAAATGCAGAGAAATTAGTGTGGATCTGATCTATTTTACAGTTCATTGGACTCTAGAAGCAAAAGATCCATGTTCCCTTTCCTCCTCTGTCTGACAAGGACCTGACACATCAGAGGAGAGCATGTTCCCAGCCAGCAATGGGATGTGAAGTGTAAACCCAGTCAGCAGTGCTGGAGCTGACTATTCTGATTCCCCATGTCCCAGTGAGTGCCCTGAGCTGTGGATTATTCTCTCTCTCTGACTTTCCCCCTTTTTTTTTTTCTGTGAGAGTGTCCCAGGTTTCCTAGGGAGGTTGTGGAGTCTTCCTCTCTGAAGAGATTCCAAACCTGCCTGGACAGTGCCATCCTGGGCCCTCTGCTCTGGGTGACCCTGCTGGAGCAGGAGGGTAGCACCAGATGATCTCCAGAGGTCCCTTCCAATCCCCAATATGCTGTGATTCTGGCCTCAGGACTTGCAGTCTTTGCTGTAACAACTGCAAGCAGTGAGTTCATAAGCTGTGAACAGACCAGTGCTGGTTGGGAAGGAGAAATGATGGATGCTCCTCTTCACCCCTGAGCTCTCAGGATACAGAGCCTATGCTTTTTAGAGTGAGGCAGTAGTTCAAGGATCTCATTTTGGCTCACCATGGTGTCACTGCACAGAATACAACTGCTGTTGTTGCTACCTTGAAAGAAAACATGATAGCTATGGCTTGTTGAGCTGGACCCTGGGCAGACCTGTTGCCCACCCCAGCCCATCCGGCTCAGGTGGAGGACATCTGGCTGCTTGCTCCTTTGGGGCAGCTCCAGGCATGAGCAGCCCTACAGCAGCAAGGCGTTTGGGAATTTTCATGTCAAAGAGAAGATGAAAGACATTTATTTCTTCCTCTGTCCTGGCTCCTTCAAAATCCTTTTCCCTTTCAGGCTGCTTAAAATTATTGTCCTTATGTGCCCATGAGCACATTCCTGATGGAGCCTCACCAGTTAATAGATTTCCCCTTGCTGAGGAGGCAGAAAACACACCAAACCAACCCAAACAAACAAAAGCTTATCCTATTAGCTAGTTGTCAATTATTCCTGATGGGTAATTGTACCACTGGCCAGAGGGAAATGCTGGCAGGTGTAATTACTGGCTTCTTTTTCCAGGGTTATAACCTCTGACTTGCTAGGCCTGTCTTCACATCTCCCCCCCGCCAAAATAATAAAAAATTCACTGAATAAATTATGATAAACATCTGTCCTGCATAAATAAGGAAGGTTTCAGCTGAAACTGGATAATTTTAATTGCAAAAGCCTTTTAATTCCAGTGCTTCTCCACTCATGAAGGGTGATGTGAGGAAATGTCCTCACAAAATGTGGTCTCTTGTTAAAACTTACAGGTACCAGTACAAAATGTTATAGAGAAAAACATTTCCATGGAAAAAAAAATATTACATGCAGAGTTGACAAGAATCTGCTTGTGCTTATTACACAAAGATTCAGTGCAGTTCAAAACTGACAATCCGTTACTAGAAAACCACCTTTTGCATAGGATGATAAACCAAGATTGAATTATAGATTTCACAGCAGCAATTCCTGCATTCCGCATTTAAATCCACACCTTCTGCTTTCTGAAAGCCTTTTTAATCCATTCATTTTAAATAAATGGTCATGCTCAAAAATTGCCTCAGTTCCTGAACATTTTCATTGCAGCACAATCCCCAAAATCGTTTGCAGACCTTGTTTCAAATGAGCTCTCTCACCAAAAGCTAATTCTTAACACTTTATTTATTTATTTCTGTTTCATTTGATTTGTAAACAAGTACATGCCCCAAGTGCACGGCTGAATAATTAAAATATGCAGAGCCATCAGATGTAGTTGCATTTTGGGCAGAATTCTGATTGCAGACCGTTGCCATTCACACGTGAATATTTAGTCACACATGGAGTCCATCTAATCCACAGCCTGCAACACAAGTGAATGAGGCAGGTTTGTTATCCACATTCTCCCACTAAATTAAACCTTTTTTGTCCTTTATAAATTAATTTAAAACTGAGATTTCCCTTCACTGTACCCTATTCAACGCCGTGCCCTGCAGCTCAGCAGCTATAAATCCAGGCCAGTTCCTTCAAACTGATTTTACTTCAGAAAGGGGTACCAGCGAGTGCCCAAATCCAGATGGCTGCTGCTTTCTGCTCGTTTCACTTTGATAATTCAGTTACAAATAAAAGCAGTTAAAACAGTCAAAAGCTTACTGGGCTGAGCAGTGCGGGCCAAATCTCGTGTCACTCTTCCTAAATAGCCAGCCCCAACTTGTAAACAGATGTGTGTGTGGGAGAGAGAAAGACTTCCTAACTCGCCCCCATAAATCTGAAGAAAGTTCAACATTCAAACTCCACCAAATGTTAATCAGCCCACCGCCTTTTGTTATTCTTATGAATGACTGTAGTCAGGCTATTTAAAGCAACTGATGCATTCAGTTCTTAATTGTAAGTGCCCATTGAGGGCACCTCAAATGAACCACAGCCTCCCTCAGTTCTCATCCCCCCCTTCCCAGCAAAGGGCCTGGAAAAAGCTTAAAGACAGAACAAGAAGTTCATCTGCTAAGAAGTTTGTCTGCTAAGAAGTTCATCCGCTAAGAAGTTCATCATCTGCTAAGAAGTTCATCTACTAAGCCAGCAGAGTCCTTCTGAAATTATTATGGAAAGGGAAGGGCAGTCTGGGAGGAGAGAGGAAACAGAAGTATTTTAGTAACATTTTTTTTGCCACTTAAACCTGCTGGAGCTCTGCACTTGCTTGTTCTCAGACCTCCTGAAGAGAAAGCTGCCCAGACTCTGTCCCATTTCCACCAGTCCCCTGTCCAGGCCAGTGAAGGAGGGTCCTGTGCAAGAAGGTTGTCACTGTTAAGGGTCAGGGCAGCCCCTTAGACCAACTGCAATACTATTGCGTGGTCAGCATCATTTTTACAAAGTCAGAGGAATCATCCTGTCTCTCAGACTTTTGCCTGTCTCTTCAACACATCAGCTCAGGTTGGGGCAGAGGTTGCATGCCATCATTCCAGAAGTGTTACTTTATATGCTAGAAAAACCTCTGTACACTACACAAATACTTAAGTGCCAGGCTTGCGAGGATTCATAGGTGATTTCAACTTAAACAACCTGTCCCAATAATTGCAATGATTTTATTTGCAGAGTGTAAAACTAAGTGCAGTCTTATACATTCACTGTCTAGGGCAATGGCTTGCTCGGTGCACACGTGCTGCCTGAATGTGATAAAACACCTGTACCATCCTCTTGAAAACCCATATGGCTATCTGCAGGACAGGCTAAAAAAATGAAGATTACCTTCAGGGAAAAGTCTTGCATTGCTAGAAAGAGTCACAGAAATGCTGCCTTTAGCCCGAGCAACACCACATAAAAATAAACCAGAGTTGCTGTCCCTAGATATGACAGTCTCTCACACCTCTTCTCTGGGAGGTTTCCTGCTTCAGACTGAAAGCAGGAGGATGGAAACAGGTACTGCTGCTGGCACAAACACCCTTTGTATGGCTCTGGCCATAAGCAGTGCTGCTGAGCTCAAAGCTCTGTGCAGGAGCAGGACCAGGTGTGAGAACACTGACCAGAAGCAAAATGAATGCAGGTGATGTGGAGCTGAACAGCATCAGCATAACAATGCTAATGAAGCTCACATCATGAGTTAATGAGAGTCAGACAGTTTATAGACACATAAAACAGAAGGCTGTGGCCTTAGGGATCCATAACAGGTATTTTTCCCAAGAACAAGCACTCAAACTTTTTCTGACTTAATTTCATCTCCCCCAGAACAGTAGAAACAAACATCTTCTGGTCAAATTTTCTTTCTCTCTAACAGGAGTTGCATTTGGGATCTCTGTCTAATCACTCCATCCTCACTACATACACAAATAACCTCAAGCCCTCATTTGCGAGTGCTGAAAAATACTTTTTAATGGAAAAACCCCAAGACATGAGAATTTGTTGTCAGCAGTTTTCATAACAGCTTCTATTTTCTTTTAATCAACATGTAACCAAAAATAATAATGAAAAATAATAATAAAAAGTGCTACTAACTTCACTGTGGAGAAAAACTGTAGAGAATAAAAAAAGTAATCTGCATGTTCAGTAGATTTCCCAAGCTTTTTAGAAAAATAAAATGAAAAAATCAATTGAAATGAAATATATTATGCCCCAAAATGGAATTTAACATAAGGTACCCAATCACTGCCTTAAAATTTACTTTTGCAAAAAGCCTGTGAAAGATTAGTCAAAGGAGGTTACATTTGTGATACTAAAGCTGATTTTTAATAGGTAGTTGAAAGAAAGAGTAGTCACCAGCTCTTCCTCCTCATTATTCATGTGTGAAAGAGCTTATCCTGATGCTTATAGATGTAGTTGGGTTAAATACTAAGTAACGAGGTATTTTTCCACCACTGGCAGCTCTGTCCTACACCTTTGTAGCTTGAGAGACACTTTTGGACATCAGCACTTTTCTACCATCAGTGNTTTTGCAAAAAGCCTGTGAAAGATTAGTCAAAGGAGGTTACATTTGTGATACTAAAGCTGATTTTTAATAGGTAGTTGAAAGAAAGAGTAGTCACCAGCTCTTCCTCCTCATTATTCATGTGTGAAAGAGCTTATCCTGATGCTTATAGATGTAGTTGGGTTAAATACTAAGTAACGAGGTATTTTTCCACCACTGGCAGCTCTGTCCTACACCTTTGTAGCTTGAGAGACACTTTTGGACATCAGCACTTTTCTACCATCAGTGGTAGAAAAGCTTCCCACTCAAGTGTCACAATTACAAGACCTAAACCCTGGCTTTTCATGCAGCCTGACTGAGCAGCCACCGTACTTTGCTAGATCCAAATTCTCTTACCAAAGACACCCTGCCAATGACATGATATTACACAGTGTGAAACCACTCCAATTTCTAATTTGCTAAAGGATTTGCACGACAAAAAGAATGGGGGAATCTACACAGCTGTCATCTCCCCAAATTTCTCCAGTTTTGAAACTTAAACATGATACAAGGCTGCTTTCTGAACCCTGCGTGCATTTCAGCATTGTTCAGGAACAACTTTCTCTTTCAAAAGAAACCACGTTGGGATTATAAATTAATATTAAAGACACTCTCATCGTCTCCCCAAAGAAACACAGATCTGAGACTGAACTTGAAAGGAGGTGGGTTACAGCAGATACAGATTGTTCCTAGGATATTGTTTTTAGCAAAACGGAATAACAATAAATCCCTGAGGGATTTTCAACTTTCTACCTGGAAGGACAAGAAAGTGGTTCAATTGATGTTCTCTTCTTAGCATTTTCTTTAACCTTTTCAATGCCACGAGACTATTACACCTAGTACTCACATGCTGCTGAGGCTGCACTGCCAAGGATGCCCACGACACTGGCACCCATCTATGGTCTTG
>VWZY01000929.1:102680-206513 GCA_013399075.1 Chloroceryle aenea
GGAGAAAAACTGTAGAGAATAAAAAAAGTAATCTGCATGTTCAGTAGATTTCCCAAGCTTTTTAGAAAAATAAAATGAAAAAATCAATTGAAATGAAATATATTATGCCCCAAAATGGAATTTAACATAAGGTACCCAATCACTGCCTTAAAATTTACTTTTGCAAAAAGCCTGTGAAAGATTAGTCAAAGGAGGTTACATTTGTGATACTAAAGCTGATTTTTAATAGGTAGTTGAAAGAAAGAGTAGTCACCAGCTCTTCCTCCTCATTATTCATGTGTGAAAGAGCTTATCCTGATGCTTATAGATGTAGTTGGGTTAAATACTAAGTAACGAGGTATTTTTCCACCACTGGCAGCTCTGTCCTACACCTTTGTAGCTTGAGAGACACTTTTGGACATCAGCACTTTTCTACCATCAGTGTTTAAAGCTTCCCACTCAAGTGTCACAATTACAAGACCTAAACCCTGGCTTTTCATGCAGCCTGACTGAGCAGCCACCGTACTTTGCTAGATCCAAATTCTCTTACCAAAGACACGCTGCCAATGACATGATATTACACAGTGTGAAACCACTCCAATTTCTAATTTGCTAAAGGATTTGCACGACAAAAAGAATGGGGGAATCTACACAGCTGTCATCTCCCCAAATTTCTCCAGTTTTGAAACTTAAACATGATACAAGGCTGCTTTCTGAACCCTGCGTGCATTTCAGCATTGTTCAGGAACAACTTTCTCTTTCAAAAGAAACCACGTTGGGATTATAAATTAATATTAAAGACACTCTCATCGTCTCCCCAAAGAAACACAGATCTGAGACTGAACTTGAAAGGAGGTGGGTTACAGCAGATACAGATTGTTCCTAGGATATTGTTTTTAGCAAAACGGAATAACAATAAATCCCTGAGGGATTTTCAACTTTCTACCTGGAAGGACAAGAAAGTGGTTCAATTGATGTTCTCTTCTTAGCATTTTCTTTAACCTTTTCAATGCCACGAGACTATTACACCTAGTACTCACATGCTGCTGAGGCTGCACTGCCAAGGATGCCCACGACACTGGCACCCATCTATGGTCTTGGTTCCACAGGTACCCCTGGACTGGACCATCTCCCTTATGAGACACCTGGGGCTGCATTGTCTGGAGAAAAAAAGCCTGTGAGGGGATCTGAGCAATAATTATCAACACCTAAAGCATGGGAGTTAAGAGGATGGGGCCAGACTCTTTTCCGTGGTGACCAGCAACAGGACAAAGGGCAATGGGCACAAAAAGGAACCCAGAAAGTTCCATCTGAAGATGAGAAGAAATTTCTTTCATGCAAGGGTGGCAGAACCCTGTCCCAGGCTGCCCACAGAGGTTCTGGAGTCTCCATCTCTGGAGAGATTCCAAACCCACCTGGACACTGCAATCCTGGGCCCCCTGCTCTGGGTGACCCTGCTGGAGCAGGGGGGGTGGATGAGATGATCTCCAGAGGTCCCTTCAAATCCCCACCATGCTGGGATTCTGTAAATCACACCGCCAAGATTTTAAGGAAGGAAATTGCAGATCCTCAAGTGAAAACAAACCCATTGAAGGAAACTGAGGCACAGAGATCATAGGTAGGTTAAACTCACTCTAAACTCACTCATTTTCTCCTACTGTCATTAACTCCCAACCAAGGGCTCAAAACATAACCTAACAGGAGGTAATTAGCATAGACTCACAGGGAAGAAAGCTGCTATCTACTGAAGTTATACTAGGAAATGTTTTTTGAATACAGAAATAAATATAAAAATATACTATTTTTGAATACCTATACCAAGTAGACAAACAAATAGAGTGACTAGGAAAAAAAAATCAACACAAAAAAGAAGACAGTGCATGTGCTAAGGCCATGCTGTTGCTGGGTTACAATTTTATAGTACCCAAGCCCAGGTTTAGCTGTGCTATTATCTGACTCAGCTCTTGAGAGAATATCTAAATCCCAGCAATTTCCAAATAATGCCAGCTTGCAATCAAGTGCTTGCAAAATAGCAGTAGACATACAGTCTGCCAAGCTGGAGCCTTGAATCTCAAAGTAAACCCACCATAATTTTGATCAGCTAATAAATAAGCCCTGTCCTGCTTGCTCTGGAGTGTGTTTCACTGAAGAGATGATGGCAGAGCCTCACGGGTGAAGGCAGTGGCAAGGACAGCATTGGAGGGTCATGGGCATGGTAGAAGAGGAAGAGAAGTGACCCCTTTGGCCCAGATGTGTGTGGTTTAAAATATTGGTGCAGCTGCTTCAAGGCTTCTGTGGAAGCTTTTTACAGAAACAGAAAGGAATATCCAGTATTTAATGAACAATAAAATAAAGGCAGGAGAAATTACATTGGCAGATTGTGACTATAGCCTTTAATCTTCATTAGGGATTCAAACGCAAGCATCTAACGTAAGATTCAAGTGGGATGATGAAATTCTTTTTGTTTAATGGGTAACAATCAAGTAACACATAATCCCTTATAGCAATGATTCTGCAACCACTCCGTCCCTTTTATATGCATAATATCTCTTAATTGGTTTTACAGCAATTTAGGCCACAAAACAAAGCATCTGGCAAAGACTGATTTACATGAATGTCACTCGTGAGCAACATATACCATCCACAGAACTGAAATATTTGATGGCACACACATTTAATCTTCTTGCTGTCCAGAAGTCTTGTAAATACTCTTCAAAAAAGATGAGAATTTCTAGAAAACCAGCAAATCTCCCCAGTGCTTTACATTTCTCTGTGGCATTACTTTAAATTGTTATCTTTTGAACAACATATTTTTTTTCACTCATGAACAAGGTGATTTCACATTAATAGAGATATACTACTGAATTTAAAGGATCTCTTTCCAGAAGGACCTGAACTATATTCATGAATACTATTAAATTCTATAGGACTACAAGTAGTTTAGAAGCCTCAGTGATATCTACACCAGACATTAGTTTTACCTCATGGCCCTGGAAGCCTTTTGACCAATCCCTTGCTTGAACTAAAGAAGACCTTGCAGGAGGTAATCTTCTTTTAAAATAGAGCTGTTGAGAGAAAATCCACAAAAAAACCCCAACAAACCCACCAAAAAACCCAACATTCCATTGTTGAAATGGTGAATTGTCATGCCTGTTAAGATTGTGACTATTTTTTTTTTCTTGACAAGCATTTTATGGTAACTTTGTAATTTTTATATATATATATATAAAAAAGATTACCCAGNTTTTTATATATGTATATATAAAAAAGATTACCCAGATTTGGGTTCTCAGGGAAAAGCAGAGACTGATTGGTGAACTGTTAATATTCACTTTGTACTTGCAGTCTCCCACTGACAGACACATTTCCCAAACACTTCACCAGTCTCTGAGTCTTCTCTGTACTCCCTGAAATTTCTTAATTGCATAGATTGTGTGAATCCTACTCCATGTATAAATCCTGGGATGTGTGTGACCTGTAGGTTACCCACTTTAATAGGACCTAGTTTTCCACTGGTTATTAAACAATAGTTTTCAGGTCATTTGGTGAATATTTTACAGGTATTAACCAACTGTGTATTACAGCATTGATCTACAAAGAGAAAGAAGAGGAAGAGAAGAGGAAGAGAAGAGAAGAGAAGAGAAGAGAAGAGAAGAGAAGAGAAGAGAAGAGAAGAGAAGAGAAGAGAAGAGAAGAGAAACATTCTTTAAAGGATATTACATTTCCCAAGTGGATTTGGTTCTTGACCTTGTGTCTCAATTGAGAGCCATCTTAACACAAAGAAGCTAATCCAAAAGCACGAATTCTATAGGAAGGGACAAATTTGGGTTTTCCTGCTCACAGTTCTGGGATACACACTGAGAAAAGTGGTACCCACGGTTTCAGTAATTTTATCTAAACGTTTCATTTCTTCTCTACTAGGATTGTGTCTGTAATTGACATGTGTACCAGAACTCTAACTTCTATCCTACCTTCACAGGATTTAGAAAGGTGAAGGTTGAACAAAATTATAATTCTTGCCCATATTCTGGTCAGGGAAGATGAGATATGGGATGAGAACTGCAAGTTTTGACATCCCATCAGCAGGGAGCGGGCACGGAGATCTCATTCCCTTTGATCCCTGTGGATCCCAGCTGTGGCATCTCACTAAACACAGCTCTTCTAGGCCAGAGTCTATCACTTCACATTGTTTGCAACATGTTCTTGCTAGCAGGATTTTCATGGTTAATTTAGGTTTGAGGGGTGGTTTTATTTATTTATTTATTTTTAAATGGCTGTGTGACCAAACCTTCTCCCTCTTCATCTGCTCAATAGATTTATTTATATTGGGCTACATCTGTTTCAGTACCTTAACTGTTCCAATCTGAGGACTATTGACATTTTCATTATGTGTGAGTTGACAGTACGTGGCTATATTAAGGGATTTCCAACCATGGGAGGGGGGGAGCGGCCGTGATCTCTCTGTGCAGAGATTTCTANCCCACCAAAAAACCCAACATTCCATTGTTGAAATGGTGAATTGTCATGCCTGTTAAGATTGTGACTATTTTTTTTTTCTTGACAAGCATTTTATGGTAACTTTGTAATTTTTATATATATATATATAAAAAAGATTACCCAGATTTGGGTTCTCAGGGAAAAGCAGAGACTGATTGGTGAACTGTTAATATTCACTTTGTACTTGCAGTCTCCCACTGACAGACACATTTCCCAAACACTTCACCAGTCTCTGAGTCTTCTCTGTACTCCCTGAAATTTCTTAATTGCATAGATTGTGTGAATCCTACTCTGTGTATAAATCCTNCTTGCCCATATTCTGGTCAGGGAAGATGAGAAATGGGATGAGAATCGCAAGTTTTGACATCCCATCAGCAGGGAGCAGGCACGGAGATCTCATTCCCTTTGATCCCTGTGGATCCCAGCTGTGGCATCTCACTAAACACAGCTCTTCTAGGCCAGAGACTATCACTTCACATTGTTTGCAACATGTTCTTGCTAGCAGGATTTTCATGGTTAATTTAGGTTTGAGGGGTGGTTTTATTTATTTATTTATTTTTAAATGGCTGTGTGACCAAACCTTCTCCCTCTTCATCTGCTCAATAGATTTATTTATATTGGGCTACATCTGTTTCAGTACCTTAACTGTTCCAATCTGAGGACTATTGACATTTTCATTATGTGTGAGTTGACAGTACGTGGCTATATTAAGGGATTTCCAACCATGGGAGGGGGGGAGCGGCCGTGATCTCTCTGTGCAGAGATTTCTAGTAGCTAATGCTCTTCAGTATGGCAGAATAATAATGCAAAAAAGAATTGGGACATTTTAGTCAGCGTGAGAAGAGAAAATCACAGCATTCTTACAATGCAAGTGCTGGCTGGAGAGCAAGGTATTTGTTATTAATATATATCAGTATCTATATTCCAGAAGGAGATAGCCAAAGACTATAATTAGCTCTGAAGCTAAAGTATGAGCAGCATAATAATAACTATTAGACTAAAAAGGAGTGTAATGAATAAAAGCTCAATTCACAAAGGAATACAATGTTAATATTAAAATATGGACGTGTTAAAATGGCAAGTTGTAAAAAGAGGAGCATTTAATGACACAGTGTCTGTGCAATTTATTCAGGCTAGATAAAAAAAAAGAAACAATTATAATTTACAAGAACAAGGGGTGTTTTCTAGGTGTTTTGTGATGCAGTCTATCATATTGATCATTGTCTTCAACCCTGTCTCCAGCTTACACATACAGAAGCTCTGTGCTCCACAGATACACACACAAATATATATATATATATAAAAAATTGGGCCTGGCGTTTCCCTACAGCAATTAAAAAACGAGTAGAGAGAACAATGTTGGAACAGACAGATAACAAACATCACAGGGGATCTCTTTGGTTGTTCTCCAGATCTGACCTTGAAAAAACTGCTTTACGTGTGATTGTCAGAAAGTGCCTCCTCCCATTCATTGACCAATTTATATTATTTTTTTTTTTACACGTTTCTATTCAAACCTAAGGCTTGAGAAAATGGGGAAAGGGAGAAAAGCTAATGCTGTGCTTTCTCTGCCCTCCTTAAAAGCTAGCTGTTGTTTTGGGTGAAGAGAAATAGGAGTTGTTTAAAACCAACACAAACTAAAAAAGACAAAGACAGCATTCCCTGTATTCACGTTTACTCAATGATCCCAAGTTTGCCATGAGTAGGTAAGATCAAAGTATAGGCATTTCACAATCTAAGCTACCATCCCAAAGGGTATTGAGATAATATTGCAAATATTTCAAGTTAAAATAGATTTCTGCTGTTTTCAAGGAGATATTGCAGTATAATCTGTTGCTCCATCAAAAAACTAGTCAAAACACATGAGCTGATGTTCTAGTCACATTCTTCTCCTACAGTGCTATTGCCTCTGATTTCACCAGTGACTTAGTCAACATATGAAAAAAATTATTTCTGTCACTACACATAAAAGCTTCGTTGCTCTTCATATGTCCTACGTATCTATTCCTCTTCCTCCAGACTCTTGGTTCAACTTTTCCCATTCCTTTCCCCACATCTGCATTAATAGTTACACAACCTCCTCTAAACCATCTGTCATCCCAGCACCTACACCTAAAATAATCTGCTATTTTTTTCTACTAAATATTTTCTCACCACATACAAATCTCTCCTTATAAAATAAATAAAATTATCTTTCATAAATTAAGGCTCCTCACCAGTGATAACAGCCAACCTTTATTAATTACATTGTAGCTTGATAGAAACTTTATGAACAACTTTCCTTCCCCACTTTACCTGAACTGTATTTAAGATATACTTTAAAAAAATTACTCAACTCAAACACAACTCATAAATATAGGTTATAATATTTTAATGTACCTATTGATTAAAATAAGTCACTCTGAAACCCAGAGTCAGGCAGTTTACAAAGCCATCAAAAATGATTTAACTACATTGACCTTACAAAAAAAAACCACATTTTGTGCAACCTGTATAGAAGGAGTGGGCAGAACTACAGAGAAGGAGATGGATTACAACAGTCTGCCAAAGTTTCAATACCACAGGATGCAAGACAGCAGCAGATCAAATCTGTTATTCATATAACAGAAAAGAGCCTAGAAACTGAAGATTTTCTCCCTAGACTTTAGAAATTGTGTCAGTTGAGGCTAAATCTTACATGTATAATATACAGGAACAAAACAAGTTAAAATATAAGTCATATTTTAAGAGTCTATCAAGAGTTCATGCTACAGAGGTGTGCGAGATTGGCAGGGGGCACTAAAAGTTAACATAGCTGTAGAGAAAGCAATTAGCATCTCTATGGTGTGGATATTGATCCAGCTGATCTCTCTGTTAACCAACCTTCCAAAATTAGAGAAGGTGGCACTTGCTAATAGTGCTAGATGAAACAGATAACAGCAAAATAATCAATTAAACAGAGTCATCTGTTGCCTACTTTGAGGATCAAGGAGAAGAGGGGAGATCAAATGAAGAAAAAAAAACCAGAAAATAATTTACAGTGGGGAAAACTCTGTAAGATGCTTATTTGAAGTCAAAAGTGCTAATGGAATCCCATGAAACAGGAGCAATCAGCATCCTGGAGGGATGAGAATGATCCTCTCCTACTGGAGAAAAGCCTTCCAGTGCTTTTGTCAAGGTGCAGAATGGAATGTGACCCTCAGTCACAGGGATTCTGTGAGAGCAGGAACTCTGTCCAACATCTACCTGAACAGACAGAGCCAAATACTCCACTGTACATAACACGATACTATTGATTGGGAGGGCTGGGGCTGATCCCTAAATGTCCTGGTCGTCTCTTTTTAAACTCTTTTCAACCTCCTGACACTATTTCTCTCCCCATATACATTATTATTATTATCAGACCTCGTCTAACACTGGGTGCCACTTGCTAGACATGGTGTGAAGATCATTACATCATTCACAGCATGGTTGAGTTGAGCTGGCAGAAGTTTAAATAGGGCTAAAGAGAAAGAAAGTCAAGTGCCTGACTTAAGTGAGGACTACTAAAGGTATGATTATATGACTATGGTTATGATTCCATTTCACTTCACATCTGGGTTTTTTGTTTGTTAAGATCTATTGCCTTTTTTTTTCTTTTTTTTTTTTATTTAATGGTAAATAGAATAATTAGTTCTTACAACATTTTAATCAACATAGATGTAAATATAGAAAACTATGACACCAAAATCTTGTTGGCTGTTCAGATATTATGAAAAATAATAATGAGCATGAGTCTGGCTGCAGAACTAGTAGAAAGACATTCAAATCTTTTTGTTGTCATTCCATTTTCTGCTTAGTTCCCAAAACATCTTCAATCCTATTTATTTATTTATTTTCCATTTTGCCGTGACTTGCGATACTCATTACCCAATAGGTAGTAATTCACTGGATAAGGACAATAAACAGACCTAACAGGAGCCCACTGGGCAAAAAAAATCTTTAAAAATTCTAAACCCCCACATTCAGAGACCTTGGTACCGTTAAATACGAGGTCAGCAACTCAGACTGAAAATCAAATCCAATGAGTAAAATACAAATCAGAGATTACCCAGAATATTTCAGTGATATTTCCACACACCCCCTCACTGGTAAACATTGGCTCACTGCTGTCAGAATGCCTTGGGCAAATGTAGCACCACCAAAACACTTGTACTGGCAGGATTTCAGCCACCCCCCCAGCAGGCTCCTTGGAGAAACATCTGCTGTCCTGCAGCAAGACTGGAAGGGTTGTACGAGGCTAGGAATTGAAGATGGTGAAGTACGATGGTGACATGACATGTGGAGCACAAAAAAAGTGGTGTCACTGATGTGCAGAGACACTGAACTCATACAGGCATGGGTACAAAAAAGAAAAGGACTGTTGTGATGAACGAGGGATGGCACTGCTTCAGCGAGACACTATCCATCAAGCTTTGTCAAATCAGCCTTAAGGAGCAAAAACTAAGAGGAGATGCCCCTTTCATGTGCACAACAAGCAGAAGAGAAAGGATGTGTAGGCTTAAGGAAGAGAGGGAGGAAAAAAATTTACAAGAATAAATTTAGTCTGAAATGAGATGATGGTCTCTAGCCATTATGGGAGAAAGGTTATAGAGCAGAGTCCCGAGAGGAGAAAAATTCTAATTAGTTTTAAAACACTGCTTGATCACTTTATGGAAAGTATTGCAGGGCCTGGCTATCTCCTACAGCAGAGGACTGAACTCGTGACCCAGCAGATCCCTCTCACTCCTATGAGTTTGTACATATGCATTAATTTGAAGAACCAAAACCTTGATCCTTTTTCATGTTTTTAATGCTTTAGGTCCATTTTAATGCCAAATTTTGTGCTTTCAGGTGTTCAAGGGATATGTTTTTAATGTTTTAGATGCTTTTATGTTAAATCGTTTGAAAGAAGCAAACCAAACAAAATCTAACACTCTCCTACAGCCATTGATTCTACACATACTGCTATGGCCCCTTTATCTGAACGTATTTAATGAGTGTCCCTGAAGGGATTAGCATGTCAATGTGTGTATATTGATTTCCTAATCCAGTCCATCAAAGCTGTTATGATCTGGCGACAGCACAAGAAACAGGAGTTCAAGGTTCTTCACACAGCTCCGACAGTATGTTCTCAAGCCTCTTGATGTGAGAATTAGCTCAGGCCTGAAGTCCAATTAATCTGATGAGACTGTCAACAAAGATGTCATTTCTAGTCACATTTTTGGGGGGATGTGGACACCTGTCTAAAATACAGAATGAGATCATCAGCTCATTAACGTTTTCCAACAGATGGTAAAAAGCTGCATTTGATATCATTTTGGCCTGCTCCACATTTTATAGCCAGACCTTTAAGCTGTAGGACTGTACACCAAAGTTAGTGCTAGAAATCAAAATAGCTGGCAGACATGGATTTAAACACCAGCATCAGGATGTTCCAGCAGAAACAGGAAAAGCTTGCAATCCCTTCCTGGACATCTAAATAAATAAATAATAAAAGTAATAATAAAACAACTTGGGGAGGGAAATTGCTTAAATGAACTCTTATTTTGAGTAACTTGATATTTCATCCCCTCCCCAAAATATTGCAACATGGAATATTTCAGTTGCCTGTGATGCCATGACCCCATCCTTTCCTAAGGTCAATGACCAAGACCTCCCTGTGGTCCTATATCTGGCAAATTTCCATGACACTCAGTCCTGCAAGTACCCTCCAGCACCAGAGTTCCTGGAGGACCAGGAGCCTCAGTGATAAACTCTTTGCCCTGAAGTGGAGTAAGAACCAGTCTGGCAGTTGTACAGACAAAGCACAAGCTGCTTTTCCTCGGTAGTGGTGCTAAGGTCTCAATCCCGTTACTACTGCACTCAACAGGAAAGCTGTTTGACATAACTGGAGGAAAAGCAGATTCTAACAAGTTCCCAGCTAAGTACCAAAAAGAAGAGAAGGTGTAAATGCACATCTTAGTTCGTATCATCTCTATAAAATGCAATAGCAGAGTTTTTATCAGCTGACACCTAAAGGAACTTCTGTGGAATGAACAGAATGGTTGGGAATGCTTTATATGGAAAGCCCTTTTTCCCCCCTTAACCACTCTACAATTCAAATAAACTCTTCCTATACCATCTTCATACTGCTCAGACGTATCACAGGACAAATTGGCATGCTTCCTATTTTTGATATTGTCTAATTCCCTGGGTCATTAGTTATGTAATCATAATCATTTTTCTGCTGGGCAGATTGGTGTTATCTATCTCATCTCCTTTTCTCATCTCACCTCTTTAGTAGTGTTAGAGCATAGATGGGAACATCCAAGTCCCTCAGGGCACCATCTGGTACTACCCTGTACAGAGAGGGCTAAATGAATGACATACTGTATGGTACTTCCTACTCATTAGTTACTGATTCCTTATGTTGCTGGCTTGGGGATTTTTTTTATTAAATTCATTCCATTACATATTCTTTACTTATTTTGTTCAGCTCTAACTCCTTTCCAGTATATCCATATCTCTCCTGTATTTATCCATATAATTGGCTTCACAGAGTGGGGAAAAGAGCCAGTGGGTAAGAAAGTGATGTGCTGGAGGGTGCAGTGTATCAGGAGTACTATCATGATCACGGGAACAAAGGAGGTTGTACAGGACTATAAACAACATAGAAAATACTCAAAAGCATCTCAAAATAATGGGAATTTACACCTAGATATATACGAGTCACCTGCCCATGGAGTAGCGACTGCACCCCACAGCCTGTTAACACAAACAGATGAATCTTTTACGTGTAAATAACACCAAGTCTAAAAGCTATCACCTCCTATCCCAAAAGGCTTCAAATCCAGTCTGTACTGATGCAGAAACAATTAAAAGAGGGCTTCTGAAGTTCTGATTAACACGTGTGTAGCAGCCCTGGCCTACCTGAGCCGCCGGGCGAGAAACTGCTGCCTGCGGATGAAAGGAGCCCAACATTTGCATTTGTTAGAGCTTTATGTTCATCTCAATAAAAGAGACTGTTATTTTTTTATTGGACTATCTAGCACCATAAATGTAGATGGCCTTTTCAAGCCAAATATCACTCTTGCTAAGTAATTGTCAATTAAATTTAGTATTAATTATTCTTGATAGCCCAATCTCATGTAGCATTTTTCATCTCCTCCATTTTTGCATGGGTCTGATATTAAAGCAGGTGAATTTTTATTTGGAGGTTTACTTAAACTGGTATTTAATGAAATCACTGCATTGTCGAGTGGGTGTGCAAATCTCTGAAGTAAAACAGCAAGAAGTGGTTACAAAAACTCCAGCCAGAGCAGACCAGTGGCACGTTCAGCTTTCTTTAGTAAACATCAAATCACAATCTGGCAAAATTGCAACAACTTAGTAAACAATTCAGGCTTTTATTGACAGTCAAAGCTTTTACTTGTAAGGTTTAGTGTTAGAAAACATGCTTTCCAATCCTCATTAAAACAGAAAAAAAAAAAAAATAATCCAAGGACTCCATTCCTACCCAAATTTCCAGCCTCCATCACAGAACAACCTGCCTGGAAAGATGGAGAAGGAATGCAGGTCACGTGGTGTGCCCTAAAGCCACATCTCATGGCCCACTAATGTGGCAGGACCAAGAAGCTGATGTTACCTGTGAGTGGCTGGAGCAGCAGATCTCACAGACTCCCTGCATTGTTTCATGGATGGTTAAACGTTCCTCTCCACTGTGCCTGCAGGGCAAGGGCCTCATCTGGCAGAGCTCTGCTGATGGGAACAGAGGCTGCAAACCCCCTCTGAGAGAAAGATAAATGAAGCCTCAGGTGTCCCCCCACCACCACCTCGATGTGGAATCTATTAAAGCTTTGGGGTTATTTCTAACGGGTTCCTGTTCCCCTGGCCCCTGGGATGGATGTGCTGGCATTCCTCTACAGCCTTCTCCACGCCTTGCTGACAATCACTATGTACAAGAGTTGGTTCTGTATCACACTTCAAGCTCTGCCTGAGCAGTTCTGTGCTCACAAATAGCTGGTGCCTCATTAAGCAAGAGGCAGCAAGAATTGGAGGGGGGAAAAATACCCCAAAAGGTGATAAACCACCTTTGCCCCCCATCCTGTCTCCAGCAAGATGGGCCCAGCATGAGGTTTGTGCTGGGCTGGGGTAGCTGCTTGTCTTGGTCTTTAAATGAACTCCTGTACTTGAATAAAATCTGCTTCTATGTTTTATAGTTTGCACTTGTTTTAGCCCAGAGAGACCTTGTGCACAAACAGGGGCCAAAGATGCCCACAATCAATCTGTCACCTTCTCAGCGACATGAAGGGAAATGTTAAGTGAAATTCAAGGGAATAAAGTCAGCTCCCTGAAATGGGGGTTGTATTTACCACATAACAGTCTCGTACCAAATGGCAAAACAGAATGTAGGATAAAATTCATAACAAACAAATTTAAAAAGCTCCTCAGTTCGGAGACTGTAACATGCATTCTTCAGATGCCTCACAGCCATTCATTCTTCCTTATATCCATTTGAATGTTCCCTTTTGCCCCTTTGTTTTCATTTTAGCTTTCTAAGCCTCTGTGCCATTCCAGCAGCTTTCCCTTCCCTCCCATCCCGACACACTCTGCCTCTGCAAGGCCCTTTCTCCTCTGTTGATTACTCTCCCTTTTTGGCATTCTGTTTTGCTACTTAAACCTTTTTATTTAATTTTTTCTTCCCCTGGACTGATTCCCCTTTTTCATGAAGCCAGACTCTTTTTTGTTGTTGTTGTTCTCCCCACCCTCAAAAAAAGAACATTTTATTCTGGCCAAACTAAGGGTCTTGCCATGTTCTCTTTTACAAATGTCACTGCAGCATGGCTAAAATTCTGCCTCTGCTCCAAAAGCTGCACTGGCACAGAACAAAAGCATTGCAGTGCTTTGCACACCACTGCGTTCTTTCCCCTCATTCCTTCTCTGGGCTTGCTTAACAGTAACAGCTTGCAATGACATTTTAGCAAAAGCCATGCTCTTTACAGCTCCTCCCCTTGCTTACAGTAGAAATTTATAGTAAAGAGTCCATTTAAGAGAAGCCACGAGAGACTGGCCCTAAGCAAGGGGAAAGGAGATAGGCAGCCCCTCATTCCCACCTGCCTTTCATTATTTTACTCCATCCCAATAGTTAAGATTTTTTTGACCCATCTCATCAAATATTTAATTTTAATTTGTAATCCTTCAGTTCAGCACATTAACTTTAAGAGGGTTCAGCATGCACATAAAGGTATCTCTGTGTGGACCTAAGGAGCAGAATCACAGATTCATTTACTTTTGAAAAAGACTTTTAAGACCATCGAGGTGAAGCCAGCATTGCCAAGTCCACCACCAATGGCAAGAAAATACCTTGTCAACGGCAAGAAAAATAATAACAAGCAACAAATAATATTTGTATCACCAGGAGCAGAGTGCTAAGTGCAAAAAGTGGTAGAAGACCACATTCAGCAAAAGGTTATGCAAAGCAGCCCACGATTTAACACGCAAGACATCACCAGCTAAACCAGCTCGAGGCTTCACTGCCAGATCCCTCCTCCACCAGCAGCCTGCCTCCTCTCCCAGCATGGTCTTGTTGGTGCCCTCCAAACCTCTCGGCCAACTCTGGGATGCAGCTGGAAGGAGACTCAGCGAGTCTGAAGAGTTCTTGGTGGCATTGCCTGTGTTTCTTATTGTATACCTGTATTTATCCACTTCTAAAAGAATATGAAAACAGGAAACAAAATGTTATATAATTAGCAGACACTTTGAAGACTCACTGCTCAGTGTCTGCTTTCCCTCGGTTGCCTGCAGAGACGAGTTCAATAAGCAGATGCTCTGCCAACAGCCAAACAGTGAGAGGGAAAGAAGGTGGAGGAAGAGCCCATCTCCCGCCCGTGTGGAGAGGCGAGGGACAGCACAGCATCGTCACCACGGGTCACCCGAGTCCACAGCACAAACACAAAAGGGAGCTGGGGCTGCTGAAGGCGACTGGCACCGGCTGTATAGAGATATCAGGAGCCATCAGGAAGTCCTTGACTAACGGCAAGAGTCTCCAAGGCCTGATCCAACAGTGAATTAAGTTTGTGGAAAGTCTCCCACCAGGGCTGTGCTGGCATCTGGGTTAGTCCCACGAAAACAAACACACCCCCCCAAAAGACCAAGCAAACCACCAGAGGGATTACATAACGCTTGCTCATTCCCAAGGGGATTTCAGCAGCGCTGGTGCAGTTTTTGGGTGGAATATTCTTACTTCATCTCAGCAATTACTCCGTTTGTCCTTCTAAAAAACAAAAAGGGGGACAAACCAGCTGAATGCCCGATTCACTGAGTGGGGAGGTGAAGGTTGGTCAAGCAAGGTTAACAAAACCTTGGGAGGCTGATTAGGTGGTGTTATAAAGAGATAGTGTTCTGAGACAAGTGGAGCATCCCAAGCTGCCTCTGGCTTCTTGCCACCCGAGCTGCTAGCACAGCCACCAGCCATCTTTAATCACATTTGTTATTTAGACAATACAAAAGGAAAAAAAAAATAATAATAAAACACAAACCCAAACCAAAAGAGCTTGTTTTGTTTAAACTGTTGGTATAAACCTCTGTCATTCCTCTGAATTGTTGTGCAAGTTGAAGATTAGCAGGAAGAGAAGCAGCAAAATTAAACAGGCAGGCAATTTTCCCCAACATGACAGCAGAAATGGGGAAGGATGGAGGATTTTCTGTCTCCAGCACAGGCCCTCCCCAGGGAAGAGGTCTTTGTTGCTCTGAAGATAAAAGTGATTTCCAGCAGGGAAATAAAGAAATAAAAAAAATATTAAAAAGCAAACAAACACCAAAAACAAACAAAACCCACCAGAAAACCAAAACAAGCAGAAAAAAACCCTAAACAAACTACAAAGAATCAAAACTAAACAAAATACACACACACAAAAAAACATCCAAACAACCAACACTAAAAATAAATCCATTTTTGACAGGGACTTTGACTATGAATTAATTATTTCTGGGCTAAAACCAATTAGTCTACTGGTTCCAGTGCAAGGTTTCTCAGCCTACAGAAGAATATTAAAGGAATATTTTTAAGTTCATACCTAGGTAGCCAGAAAGCAGCTGGTTTAGTTGTGCTTGCAGGAGACCTGCTGTGGGACACCAGTGCAGCTCCGTAGCAGCCATTCCCCAGAGAGGGCACAGGATGCATTTATTCAGTTCCTCCTTTGGATATTTTTGCATAATCCGGGAAGAGAAATCTACTCTGTGTGCAGAGAAATAGGGAATAAATTGTTGTGGAGTCTCCTTCTCTCAAGACTTTCAAGACCTACTTGCATCTGTTCCAGTGTGGCCTGCCCTGGGTGTTCTTGTGCTGGTAGGGGGCTTGGACTCTATCTCCAGAGGTCCCTTCCAACCCCTACCATTCTATGATTCTAGATAGGAAGTTCAGGATCCCTTCTGAAACCAACAGCCAAACATAATAACATAATAATAACCCAAAATTTCTGTCCTCCAAAAAGCCAGGATTGCCTTGAGGCAGCACTGCTCACACAAACTAAAAGGCTGTAGCCACAATAAATTTCTGCTACACATTTGAGTTAATGTTTTGCTTGCTTTCATTTATAGAATGGCACAACAATGAGCAGTGGTTTAAATGACCGTAATTAAATGCTGTATGTATGAAAGAGCTGAAGTGATTTATCAGCCAAAAGCAACTAAGTGCTTGATAACTTCATCATATCATTAATCTGTCTTGCAGAAATGTCTGTGCCACTTATGTCCAGTCACTTAATTGACTATATCAGTATGTATTTGAAGAGTAGATCAATACTGGGCATGCTTCAGTACATATATTCCATCAGATCTAGAGTGAGGTTCTAAGACAACATTTTTTTTCTTTTTATCAAGGCAAATTAACAAATACTTTAGTGCATATCTAGTCAGAGATTGATCAACGTGAAAGAGAAAACACTTTATATTGACAGCTGCCAAATTCTCTCAACACTTAGTACTTTAAAACACTAAGACAAAAGTACCTTGCCTGTTCATCTCTCCTGAGATTTAAATGAATGTGCTTCCTGAGCATGTTGGGTTGGATTGTTACCTCCTTGCTGCCTTGTAGAGTCTCCTGTGCCTTCCTTCTTGACTGGAGTTTGTGCCAGGGTGCCTGCAGATGGCTACTACAGCCAAAGTTGGGGTTTTTTTTGGATAAAAATATGATTCTAAAAATATGCACATCCACTTGGGAGAATGTCAGAATAATCGTAGCTCAAGCATGCCTGGTAACACAGGCTCAGGAAACAGCAGCCTGTAATCTAAATTAAAAAGCAAACTAAATGAGTTCTCTTAGTTTTGACGACTTCTGTAAAAACTATCTTGTTGTACAGACTCTCTTGAATCATTTGTGCTTCCAAGGGTTTTGTCTGCACAGGTCTTCTCTCTCAGCTAAGGCTGAGAATTTTACCATGTCAAAGGACTAGAGTTCTTAACTTAGAAACTCTGGCTATGGAACAAGGTCATCTATTTTTATTAGCACCTCTTCATTTCACTCTTTTGCTAGGAATAGCAAACAACTTCTTCAGCTCAACACACTGGCTTAAGTCAGTGTGATGCTCCTCATCACGTAGCTCAAGCATGCCTGGTCTGAAGTGAAGGGTCTCACTTACTGACCAGCTTGTCTGGATCTCTTTAAGATGTCCCTCTACTTGACTAGTAAGGTTTCACCTATTTTTTTCTGACTTTCTGAGCAGCCCCACTGTACATGGGAGCAGTTCTCCAAACAGCTGCCTGGCCAGAGACCCTTTCTTCTCTGTTCTACTTCAACATATTTGCAACACTAAAAAAAACCAAACCACCAGAGCAGCCAAGACCAGCTTGACAAATAGCCAGATGAGATTGAGAAATTTTGTGGGGCAATCTGGAATGACTTGGTCCAGCATTCTGCTGTTGCTAGTAACAAAGCACAAAGGTCATCCATTACATCTCTGATGGCACTGCCTTCTAATGCTGCTTCTCGTCCTCTCTTTCACTTGCAAGAAGGAAACTCCTCTAGTGCAAGTTAACAAGACATCCCAACCTCATTCGAGTGCTTTCTAGCCCATTAACAAATGCAGCTGAAGAACATTTTTAAAAGACAAAGAATATTTTAAATAAGCAAACAGAAAAATATAGGCACTAATAAAATGTGAATATCGTTGTAATATTTGCCTATATCATTTTCACATACAGTCAGATAATATATTAGTTAATATATTTTTGAAATGCTCAGTTCCATGAAAATGGTTGCTGGTCCTTGATGCCTGCTGAACGCTGCCTTTTGACTCTTGGCAAAGGATGCAAATTAATTACCTGTTTAGTATTCCGGCTTTGCCTTAGTAAAATGAGCAGCCAGCTTTGCAGAGGGCCAAAATTCAAACAGAAACTCAATTCATGCAAAAGAGATCAGCCTTACTTTCCAGCCTTAAAACTTGGATAGGCACCATCGTGTCACAACGGCTTCTGTCAGCCAAGGGGGTGGTAGCAGCACAATGCAGAGCAAACATCCTTGTCAGCAGAAAAGGAGAGCGTGTTTGCCACGATACAGTGAGCGGTGAAGTACATTGAAACCAGTCTTACAACCTCTACAAAGATTTCTTCTATGAAAGCAGCTGGCTTCCTATGCTCTTCCTGAAATACATTATAACTGCCATGTGCCAAAGACCAGTTTACTGGCAGTTGTATAATGGCCAGTGTGGAAATGGAACAGTTCTGTGATAGAGCAGGAAAATCCTCGGAGAAATCGTCAGGAGATACTTGGGAGTATTCCTCATTTGGTGTAACACTCTCCCCATCCCAGCCTAACTTTGATCTTGGAGGGTTTTTAGTAAGGATAAGCATTGCTCATTTCTGTAGTGAAGGGATTTCAGTGTTCTGCATACAAGACAGGACACAAGGAATCTCTGCAATATTTTGTAGTTCAGTTTTCTATTGTTTCTATAAAACAACTTGACCCCCAGCAGCCATAGAGACCTTGAGTTTGTCTGGAATTTAATGAACTCTTCACTGGTTGTTAGCAAGTGCCAAAGGGAAGTGAGATGCAGTTTACCCCAAACTTTGCTCTTCAGGTCTTGCTCAAAGAGCTGCAGGAAAGACATTAAGAAATAGATGAACCCAAAGCCTCCCACTGCTCCCAAGGGCAAACGATGGCACTTAACCATCACACTGCCTTTGGGATTTCACCCTAACTCCCTCCAACATCGTTCTGAAACAACAGCATGTCACAGGACAGACACAGAAACACGGGGTCACCATCCTGATGCTCACTGTGAGCTCACGCTTCACCAGCTCATGACTGACAAGTAGCTCACCATCACACCACAGCATTACAAGGCCTATTGATTTTCATGGCATGGCATAAAAAAAACCCCTGCCACTTGGAGAGCACATCTCATCTTCCACTTTGTTCGCTTGCCTGGCCTCACTGTTGACACAATAAGGCAGGACAAAAGCCCCAGAAAGCTTGCAATGCTACAACCTTTACCCCCCCTCCATGTTAACTAATACTGAGTAAATAAAATATTTGTATAGAGATAACTCCTTTATGTTTTGAGTAAAGAATGGCTTTGGACCTGGGGTAGACACGGACAATTCTTTTCTCAGAGAGGACAGCTGCAACACTCTTAACAGTTTATCTACAATAAAATCAGGCAATTTCTCTGTTCTGAAAGTAGAGACTGAAGGAAAAATAAGAGAACAACAGGAACAACACCCCAAAGCCCCCCAAAACAGAAACCAGTAGCATATAAAAAGTTAATTAGGAGAGGAATTAGAAAATAGGGGTAAAATGCTGCAGATAATTTGCTTACAGCATAATAGGCAACTGAAAAAGCTGGAACTAAAATATGGGATTAAACCACCATTACTGAAAAAAATAAATGGAAATTTGTGAACTTGCACTGGTTTCCACGAATGCTTTCTCTGATTCTTGTTTCAAAGTTGGAAATACTGAAGGGTGGGGAGAGCAGGCAAATAACCAAAAAGAGTTAGAAGAGCTGATTTAGAATCTCAAATAAATAATTTATGCTGTACTTAAAAATCACTTTTAATGGAACTAAAATGTAAAATACATAATAGATTAGTTGTAGCATTTAATTACCTACCTTAATTAACTTGAATAATGAAATAATCTGGTTCCTATTTAAAGATAGCATTTTGCATCCTGAAATACATAACACAATTAAAAAGGAAGACTTTGAATCAGAGAGCTGAAAAAATTAATCCTGAAATCCACTTTTGTAGATGCTGAGACTGCAATTCAAATGTATTGATTAGATTTGATTCCCAGGCAGGGGAATTACTATGAATTTTCCCATCATGCCAAGATGCAGAAAAAATTAGAATTGTCTTCATTTCTCTGAACTTTTGTTAGGAGAGGTTCTGAGCTGGTTCATTGCTGCTATCACTGCAGTCCCATTGCAATGCAAAGCACGGTATAATGAGGGAATTAAAGCAATCACAAACATCTCTTTAAATTATCCATCATTACTCATCTGAAACTATCAAAGTCTTGAAGCCTGAATGTCTAAAGTCAGGTTCTTAAAATCTATGTAGTGTAGTCAAAGTCAAAACTACCTGGTTACTGAAGGCACTGAACACTTGCAGGTGGTGTTTAGAGCATCAGGATGGCTGGGTTTTCTGCAGTACTTATTAAATCAATGCAACACTGTTTACTTGTTAACACAGGGAGTAGGAAAATCCAGTTTCTGGATGTCCAGGCAGACACAGGCTGTCAGGGACCATTGGCTCCCATGGCTGCATCCAAAGCTGGCAAATTGCCTCATCAAGCACCCAGATGATACCTAATGTAACAAGTGCTGCCATCAAAGCTGTTAAGAAACCTTGACCTATAATTACATCAGCAGAAGTCAAATATCAGAATATATTTCACCCTGGGCGAGATACTTCAGAAAGCTAAAGAAAACTTCATTAGAGTACTAGGGCATTAGTTTTTTGTCTTGTTATTTTTAGCAGCTACAGCCCACATAGAAGAGACAGATGAAAGATCCCTAAATAAGATTTTTCCATGTGGCATTTTCCCCAATCAAATAATCTGTCTTCCTTTATTGATTATTAGCTGTAGCAGGCTGGAAAACCAGCCTTTGACAACATATAACTGGAGAGAGTTGAGGGCCTGATGTATTGCTGCATGTCACAGAGGAGGGAAATGTTCTGGAGATGTACAGAGCTTGGGTGAAATGCAACAAACCAAGCTTCAAGGACTTTGCATGACAAACACAAACGATCTCTGCAGTATTGAGAGATGCCCAGGGGTGCAAGTTTGGGGACAAACCTTAAAAATTTTTTTTCCTTTCTCCTTACTTTCCCACCTTCAACCTCTTTTTGAGCCCTTTCCCAGGAAAGACACAATTGTCTGAATTAATCTCCCCCACCCATCAATTTAGGTTTCTCCAGTGCTTCTCACTGTTACAAAAAGAAATCTCTTTTAAAACAAACTACAATGAGCCCTCATTCAAGCTCTGCCATGCTATGTTCCACTGGCCAAGTCAAATGTTTGGTTTTTATTTCTCATTATGCTCAGTCCATCAGAAATGTGGGGTTTAAAGGATGAGAAGTTCCTGTACAGCTCACCACCTGGTTTCTTTACCTTTGTGTTTCCATCAGTTCTGTCCTTTGCTGCATGCGTTTGATGTTCTGCTACACAATAGCTACAAAACCAGGAGAGAATGCCTTTGCTCTCAGAAATAACACATAATGACTAAGCACTTGGAGTTGTGCTTTATTTTCCAAACATCTGCCTGACCTTTTTCTCTCCTCCAGCACAACGTGACATCCTCCATTAGTATAAAGTGACCTCATCTGAGTAAACTCATCACAGCACTGGCAAATCCCTACCTGTAGCCACAGTAATTTTTGATCTGAAGAGGAGCCATCAGTATACACACTCTTGTCAAGCAAGGTCTTTGGTTCATGAATTTATGCTTCCAACAACTTTTGTACATTCATCCCAGCTGTATAGAATATCAAAGTTCAAAGTGTTGTGGGTTTTAGAATGGTAAAAAGAAAAAATGAAGCAGCAGCATTTTAATAGCTTGATACATCAAACAACATTGCTGCCCTTTACTAACTCAGATTTGGAATACTTTACAGCATGTAAGGACATAACATATTCTACTTCATTAACACAATTCAACATAAATGAGCTCCTAGCTCCCCTTACTTTCCTGAAGAGAGAAACCACTTCTTTTTACTACTGTTGATTTGAAAGTCAAAGGAACAGCATAGCAAGGAAAATAGTAATGCTCATTTCTGGGGTCATTTCAGGGCACATTTTTTTAGTAACCTCTGAAGATTACACAGAATATCTGTCTTTTTAGAATGCACTCATCTGAAGAATGTAATTCTTTCAAAACAGGTTTCCTGGGGGGCAGGGGGGAATTCGAACCCATTTTGGCAGTGACCAAATGATGGACTAACGAAGAAGGAAATGTCTCCACAAGTACAGAAAACATTGGGTTTGTGCCTTCAGCTTTGCTTTAAGGCATTGTGGCCCAAGCTGCCATCACCATAAGCATCCCAAGATTCACTGTGTCTGGCTTTAGCTCTTTGCCACACGCTGAAATAGCTGAGAGAGTTTCACAGCCCTCTGCCTGCTGAGCATATTCTGTTTTCTGGTGATAGCAGAGAGGGAAGGACCTCTTGGATCACACCTAATTACTCAGGATTTCCCTTCCAAGAAAGATGGCAGAGGATGCCAGGACAGTTGTCTCACTCCAGGAAAACCTCTGGTGCAAATAGAGGGGCTTAATTTAAACCACAGAGCTCACCACCAGGCTTACAGCACATGGAAGCAAAGATAAGAGAAGCTCCATACAGTTCAGTCTCAATTCCTTAGCCCGAAAATAGAGGTGAACTTATGAAAAACCCAAAAGTCCACTTGCTCTGGAATCCTGCTCAGTGTTGAATGCTATGAGGACAGGAGGGGCCAGGGCAAGGCTGTAGCTCAGCCTGCATTTGCAATAAGCAATTTAGCTGTTAGTCAACAGAAAAGAAATACCTGAAAAGGCAATCTCAGCAAGATGAATTTATTCATCCAAACAATTTATTGATTAATCTAGGCAAAGTACTGCCACAATATTTCTGCTTTGGCAGCTGCTTCAGCAGCATGGTGCTACACTGTCCCGCAGGTCCTCTGTACTGTCCCTCACTAATTCCCTGAGGGAAGGTGCCAGAGCTGGAGTTGTCCAGCAGCAGAACTCCCTGCCCATCAGAAGACATTACTGGAAGTTACAGGCAACTTCAGCCATGCAACTAAAACCAAGCCTTTGTTCAGAAAGCTTTGGTTTCATCTTTCTCCGGGTTTTGGGGAAAGGAGCACAGCCTATAGCTGGTGTTTGCAAGTTAATTTTGCTGTTATTATCCATACTGACTGGTATTTAACTGGTTTCTATTGGAAGGTGAAGGGCTGGTTCATGAGCAAGACTCCTGGGTGGACACCACCACAGCCATGGCCCCTCTCCTGCCTGCTGCTTCTCTCACCTTATCTTACCTCCACACATTCCTAATGCTGAAAGCAGATGAGAAACTTCATTTCTAGCAGCACTTTTGTGCTCAGAATATATTCCACTCGGAGTTGCTTCCTGCCCTGCTCAGCCATAAGCATGTTTGGAAGGAGTTATCATGCAAGGATGACTCCAGAGCATCCTGTCTCTCATCAGACATAAATAAATACCTGTTATTTGGAATTAAAACTTCCTTCACTCCCCAAGGTGCTGTATTCCAGCACTATTGATACACAACATTTATTTTACATTTCTGTTGAGAATTATTTATCAGCAATAAATCCTTTTGTGATGCCTGAGAAACCTTTGTATTTAATACTCGTGTTGTCTTTTAATTTAAAGAAGAGGTCTCTGAAATGGATGGCAAGAGAGCAAACCGCAATTGCTGAGTGCCCTCTAGTGATGCCAGGAAGGAACAGCTGAAGAACTCACAACCACACATGTTTTTTTTCATAGATCTTCTCTTCTGTGTGCATTTCATTCCTGTATTTACCGAGATTTTCAGTTGATAGCATTTGGAACAAGCTCGCTAGAGCCACTCCAGCAGCAGGAAAATCGAGAGGAAGATCCAGCTTTGCTCTATCTATATTAGACTTTGGAAATCAAATCTGTTACATTACATTTTCACTTTATCCTCCATTTGTTTTACCAGTCCTGACCTCCCCAAGCTAAGCAAACAGATATTAAATCTTTCCTATTACTATTTCCCATCCCCTAGATACACCACAGCAGCATTGAGATATCCCCTTGCACTAGGCTGTAGAAAAAAAACACACAAAAAGAACTCCACCAACACAATTTAAAATAAAAGGAAAGCAGGTAAATTAAACAAATACCAAGAAAAAGGATGGGGACTCGAAATATTAATGTGTTTCATTAAATAATGAAATACCTGATGCTGTCACTAGAGGAGTGGGGACTCCTGATCTAGATCAACTTTGGCAGGATCCCATGGATGGCTGTGGGTTCAGCTGACTCCTTTCCCATCCCTTCCTGACAGGCAGCAGCACACCCTGGACTGATGTAGACTTCTCTTTAGGCTGATGGTTTGGGTTAGTTTTAGCAAACCCACACATCCTTCATAACTTCTGTGGGCTCACAACTGCACATTTGATCAATATATTTAAAGGTTTTCTCTCCCTCAATAATGCTGCTTTCCTCTGTTAAGGAATTTTCCTCAATATTGCACTGAAATGAGTAACTTTGGAGTAATTGTTGTGTCTTTCTGGTTACAAGTGCACTCCCAGAAAGATGGGAGGGTTAGGTCCATGATGGGGGCACACAGTGGTTGGAAGAGGAGCATTATGGCATTTGGCTGAGATGGGACAAGCACAAACACATTCCCTTTTTCTTCGGTGAGCCCTACTGCTGTGATAAAATCTGAGTTAGTGTCAAGGCTGAGGCCTGAGAAAAAGATTAAGATTAGTCCTCAAGTCTGTGTGCTCCAGAGAAGAACGGGGAGCCACCAGAAGACTCCCATTGAGCACTCATGTGGGTTTCAGAGGACAACATTAACAACAGGTCTGCCCATGAGCTCCCAGAAGGTTTCTCCTTTCTGGCCATTGGTTTATTCCTATGATGACCTCTTTGCCCTACAATATACTGACACATCAGTCATACTCAGATATATTGCTCTCTTTTAGTCCCCACCCTTAGAAACATAGTAGGACTGCCCCCAGTGCTACATCATAAACCATCATCTGCAATCGGGATAAACTACAAGCATCAGTTAACACTTTTATACTGTAAAAGCATAAGATTGGCTCTTAACCACCTTACAAGAAGGTGGTTCTTGTTCTATTCCCTTTATTCTGCTTCCTGCAGGTTGTTTCCTGCATGAGATGCCCATGACCCAGGCTTTTTATCAGGCCCAGTAATGCAGGCTCTCAGCCAAGTTTGAGACTACTTTTGACATAGCAAGAAACCACTGGATTTCAAGACAGTTTATGAATCTGTGAACTGCATTAAAAAAACCAAACAATTCTCAGAACACGTGTCTTGAGGTATGAATAATTCAGATATCTTGCACTGCTTCAAAACTGATTGGTTTTTCCCCAACAAAGTTCCATCCCATTTGTGTTGGCATTACAAAAATACAATTAGAGGGGGACATATGCTGACCTTGTGAGTACAATATCAAATGATTCGTAAGGGGTTAATAAGGATTCATTAATTTACCTGCATTTTATTCTGTGAACTTCCCTGTTTCTGGGAGGTGGAGGAGGGGACACTTTCTTCTGATGATGGAGCATCATGTGAGCATCATATTCTATAATTACAGCTGCTGCACGTGACTGGTTTCAGTACCATTGACTTCGAGACTATAATTACCAGTTTTCTTTAGGGATGAGTCAGTCATCTAAGTATATGATTTAATTTGATTGATCATCATACTCTAACATTCACAAATCTGGCACTGTAGGACAGACATTTTCTGGTTATACAATCACAGAGAGTGATTTCTACAGCACTTATTTTTTTAACATCACTCTAATGACAATATATATATGTCATTGTGACATGTATATTAAAATATAGATGCACCTACATATACCTACAGAGGCTGCCAGTGAAATTGCCAAGAAAAAAGAAAAGAAAACCACAAACCAACAAAAAAACAACTAGAATTGGTAATGTGGTGTTTATTTCAATCCACTTTTTGGATCAGTGAGAATTTCCCTGTTTTCCTGAAGCTGCATAAAATTCAATACTGCAATAAAATAAAAATTAAAAAAACAAAAAAACAAACCCAAAACAAGCAAAAAAAAACCCACAGAAGCAAACAAACAAACAAAACAAACCCCAAACCAAACCAACTCAAAAAACAACAACAAAAAAAGTTGTTCTCCCACCTTTACTCACCAGTAAAGGGTCTACTACAGAACCCACCAAATTATTTGCTACTCCCAGGACTGATGGGGGGCTCCACAGCTTTTGCAGGGCTTCCTTGGCATCTAATTTGCCACAAAGCAAAGCAGGAAGACAAGACTTTATTTCCAGTCCTAGAGAGTCCCTGCCTGCCCAAGACAGAGGAATATACATTGCAAATGTCACATCTCCCTGGGACAACACCAGGCTGTCATCCCACCCAGCCGGCCCCAGAAATTGTTAACTGTCTCTGCAGCAGCAACACTGCACGAGTCTGAGTCAGCACGAAGTGACAGCCTTGAAAAATAGCTGGCAAAACCTGATGGCATTTGACTAGAAAAATTGCTTTTGGAAATTTAAGGAGCTTGCTTTCTTTGTGACAGGGAGATCTTTGAATGACTAATTTAAAAATTAAAAAAAAAAGGTAAATTTAGAAGCTCTTTCACTTCATCACTAAGTTTTCTAGGTACAAGATATCTGTAATGAGTTTTATTACAGAGTATATCTGCTTTCCAAAGAAGCTTACTTTCCTTTTACTGAAATGCTGACAAAACAACAAAAAAAACCCCAACCCTTTTAATAATAAACAGCATTTCCTAGAGTGAAAGGCATAAAAATTAAGTCAGTTTTTGAATAGCCCTTTCCATCCCTGCCCAGCAAAAGTTGAATGTGGATAGCAATTTGTATATTGAGGAGTAATTTACAGATTTTCTTCCAACACTCTGTTTGTTTTCTTGAAGCATGAAGCAGAACTGTTAACGAGCCAAATGGGTCTCACTTATTATCCTGGCCATATATTTAACTACAAGTTCACATTAAACTTTTCCTGCACTATTGCTGATGAACACTTAATTCTGCTTGACCTGTACCCTTCAACCAAATATTCACTGCATTAAATGGAAAAACAGGAAAGATTTAAAATATCTATTTTCTGGTTATCCTGCTTTGCTATCTCTAGTGCCTGGCAAACCTTTTAAAGGACCAACAGAGTTTTTGATCACAATAAAGAGTTATATAAGGAGAAAGCTAATGAAGAATGAGATAATGTTACTGTGAAAAAATTATGAAAAATCATCATATTAATTTTCTGATGAAGTGCTGGCCTGTTTTAGGTATATTAATGGAGGTAAAGCTCTCAGTGAAAGCTACAGTGGCTGCCTAAACTTTACACAGTAATCACCCTGCCAAATACAAGCTGCAGCTAAATAATTCATTAGGTGTGAGTCCTGATTAGAAATTCAATCTGATAAAAAAAACCCAAACCCAAAACAAACACCACAAAACTAACAAAAGAAATGATGAGGGGGGAAAAATGATTTTTGGGAACTGGAAATTACCTGTATTTTGCATGCTTTTCTTGGGTACTCCATCAGTAATGTGTGACTATATGATTATGAGGACTACTTCCATAATCAAAACTATCTCAGGGAGTGAAAGCACTTGATGGGGTCTCCAGCACTAGGACAGACAGCAGTAGAATTTGTCTTGAAGAAGCAACAGTCAGCAATGAGCTACAAAGAGATTTGCCAGGGGGTATCTCATCTTAAACCCATTAAAGTTAATGGAAGTACCCTCAATATTTAAAATGAACTTTGAATTTAACTTGCTGTGACATACTCAAGAAGAACTGGTTTGAGGATGGGCTTATAAATCTCAAATATATTTGGAAGACAAATTCTTTAAAAAAATCTATAAAATGAAGGTTTCTTTCCACGTCACACTCATATTTATCATATCTATGATGCTGCAAATTAACCTCTCTTAAAGAGCATTTATTTATCAAATAAATAAGGAAAAAAATATTAACATTGAAGAAAAACTTCCAGCCCCAAGAACTATTTTCTTCCATGAAAAATTAAGCAAAATACATTCTAGTAACAGGAACAAAATATTAATTTGGGGATTGCTTCAGCACATCTCTGGAGTCTATCAATGAGTAAAACTTGAGGTTTGGGCTCAAACTGAAACTGAAAGAGGGGAAAAAATAAAGAAAAATTAAGCTATCATACTTAAAATATTCACTTGGAATTTTGTAGACGTACAGACCTAAAATTTGTGTATTAATGGGTAGACTTATCTTAGGGAAACATATTTTTAAGGCAACATCCAAAATACCCATTTAAAACACAATGACACTTGAAAATGTCCTACTACTTATGCAGAGCAATAAAGAGCCCTCCAGAGATGAAGTAATAAAAAGAAATTAAAACCTTCAGAAGTGCAGACTTCTATTAGTCTCAAGTTTCTTGCCTTATTCTCCAGTGATGCTTCCCTATAAGGTCAGGTGTATGCAGTGATTTATAACATTTCTAGGAGTGGTTTTGTTGGTTTGTGACAGTCACTACGTGGCTTGCATGTGGCTGCACTGACCCAGCATGCAGCCTTGAAGAACCTCAGACCAACTGCAGGTGGTGATATATTCTATTCAAAACCTCTTTTAGGTGCTGATTAAAGCAATTAGCAGTGCTTAATGCAGGAATAATTATTGGGGGTTTGTTAATCGTCAGGCCACCTCACCCAGTTAATAAAATCCCTGGTTCTTTTCCCCTCCCCTTGCTGCTTTCATCCATTTTCTGCTTTCAGTTCAGAAGCCTTGAAGCAGATTGAAAATTTAGTGCCATCGAACTGATTTCTAAAAAAGAAACATAGAATTACTGTGTTTGACCTTTGTATTATGTTGCTTCAACTCAGTTGGCCTTTTGACAACCATTTGGATCAAGACAGCCCTAAACACAGCATGCTCTGAAAACAGATTTCCTCCTGCACACCCCCAAAGGCTGCAGAGGACCAGGCAAAAATAAAATAAAACAATCTCTATTCAGATGGAGATGCAGAAAAAGTGGGCTGGAGAAGTACAAAGAAGCCAAATAAATTCCTATTCCTCCATGCCACAGAAATTAAAGCAGAAAATTACACGTTCAAGTGTTAGTGAGATCCTGCCTTTGAGAGGATGGTACAGTCTGTCCCAGTACTGTGATTGCAGAGAAGCAGAGAAATTACCCTGGACCATTACAAGGCTGCTGCTTGTAAAGGTGAAAATACCAAAATGGTAACAAATTGTAAAACTTAAGCTACACTGATGTTCTTCCCATTGTTATTACATCCCACACTGTTTATCCAAAGATGGACTTGAAATGATTCCTGAGTGCACACATTTAAATGAGTAAATTACATTTATATAGATATATTTACAAAAATAAAATAGAATGGCTATATGGTAATCAGAAAGTTAAGCCTGTGAATAATGCACTGAATATATTAAGAAGTAATAATCAAACCTGCTTTTATTCTATTGAAAATATTTCATTCCCATATTATGTGTTTAACTGGAATAATATATATAACTAATTCCAAAATGAATAATGTCTTTATAGAGAAATATTACTGCAAATAAAGGCTTACAATCCCTTAGTAAGTGTTTGTTTGAGGGGAATCTAGCTAAAGAATTCCTATCATATCTCAACTAAAACCAAACTGTTATATGAACAGTGTGGAGATTATTAATAAGGTAGTTAAGTGTTCATGCTTTTTCTCCAGGAAGGGGAGGTACATTGCCATAAATGCTTTTAGGAACCATTTGTATCTCCAAAATACAACACTGAATTTGTGCTTAGGAAACTAAGCTATCCCTCCTGCATAACACACTGAGCAGTTGAGGTAGATCTGAAGGACATTGGGTTGAGATGAAAGTTAAAATTTTAATAGCTTGGTGATATTAAAACAAATATAATGACTAACTCCATACAGCAGTGGAATCAGAGAAAATAAACTGCCATATAAACAGCCTGGTTCTAGACAATGTGCACAGTTATCAGCTGATTATAAAAGTGCTGCTGCTCTTTAAAATTACTGTACAGAAAACACATCCACCTCTTGGCAAAGGCCTATGCTCAATTACAGAAGTGTTCTCCCTGCCTTAGGAAAGTCATCATCTTTTTCCACCTTTCACCAAGAGAGATAACATCCAAGAACAGCTTACAGTCTAATAAAGACTTTGTGCAATTCTAGAAGTCAGTCGAGTTGTCACTATTCAGGTTAGCTAGAGAATGAATAAAGTAAAGGGATGGGAATTTAACACAAAGCAAGACTCATCTAAACCAAGTTCTTAATAATACTGTACAAAAAAAAATCTCAAAGAAAATTCAGATTCTACCTTTACATATCATAATAAAGACAAAAAGAATAATATCACTTGGATCTAATCAGTGACTTGTGATAAGAGCTGGGGAAAGGTAAAGAAAGAAATCTTTGGCCTTAGAAAGATCTATATTCAAGTAATATCACCCAACTGTGCAGTCACAGCATAATAAATCTTCCACTCTTAGCTACTTTACAAGCTGCAGATCAAAGAACAATTGCTCATCACACAGACACGTAAGAAATGATTCCTACCTCCCAAATTTTGGCCACAGTGGTGGACAGAGGAGAAGAAACTCTGTTCTCTCTGAGTTCACAGAAATAGGGCAGGAGAGTCCCCCAAGAAGAATTCAAAATGTAAATCTAAGACAGGTGCTCTGAGTTTCTCCTGGAAAAAAAAAAATCCCTCTCATTCCACCAATTATAAAGAGTTATTTTCTATGATGACTCTCTGAGCTTTAGATAAAACTGTAAGAGCAGCCTACAAAGAGGAGGTAAAGAAACCTCCCTGTTAAGCCTGTTGTCATTTCAGGGTGTTAGAGATTAGTGGAGACAAGACTGTCAAACCAGTTTAACAGCCAGCTGAAAAAAATGAGGATTGAAAGATTAAGTAGCAAATAGACCTGTTAACATCATATGGGATGGATCAAAGCAAGGAAGAGGACTACTGCATCAATACCCACTGCAATCTTATTGGAATAAAACCCATTTCTAAATGGTAGAAATGAGGCTTTTTCTGTTTCATTACTGGAAGCTGGGATTACCCAGCAGGAAAGCATCGATAGGATAGACTTCTGAAAACCTGAACGACAGGAATCTGGTGCAGGAGATACTGCTCCCACTTTGACAGAGCAGGAAAGGATGGGGACCTAAATCACAGCTGTATCCCATCCCTGTCTGGGGTGACTGCTCTAAAACTGGACAAATAGTGGATTCTGCCCCTCTCCTGGTTCACCTTCCCTGGCACAAGAGGGCTTACCAAGAACCCTTCCCAGATTCTCCATAAACAATTAAGCAATGCCAGCCAAACCAAGGGCCTCAATAATGTAGATTTTAAGGACATTTCAGGGACTTTTAAAAAGAAATTCTGGGGTTATTTTGTAATAATAAATTCTAGTCTCAAAGCAAAAGTTTCCTAAAAATGTCCTCAGAATTAAGTGAATATGTTTATCCTATTTTTACATACCTCTTTGGACTCCAGGCAGTTCAAAACAGTCCATTCTGGTTTTAAATACTCTAGGAAGTGAGATGTTTCCTTCCAAGTTGCATCAACATGAACCATTAGGAAAAAAAAACACCACCACAGCCAAAAAAAACCCCACAAAAAACAAGAAGCTTTGACAGCTTTACTACAAAGAAAAATTTACACTACACAGTCACAGAGCCATGAATTGCCCAATGTCTATTAAGAGAACTCATCAAAAAAAATATATATAAAACATACACCTTACTTTTGTCTCAGTACGTTGCACGATTTTTATCTCCTAGCCATAAATAATGGAAGCATCAGCACATTTGTCTGTGCACAATAACAAATCCCAACCCCTTGATAATTGTAAACACACTGAAGCTTGTTATTGACCTTGTATAAAATACTGACACAGGAAAATGGGGGGAAAAAAAAGAGAAACAAAGTTCCTCCCCAAAACCAATACATCCAAAGCCTACCATGAACTAAAATACAGCTGAATTTATAATCTGTGATGTGGAAGGAATGAACCCTCATAAAAATATGAGCTGCAAAATAAAGTGTGGAGCAAATATAAAGTCTAAATTTAATATAGTAAGGTGTACCCATCCGCATAATGACAATTTACATGCATATTTTACTTGATTTAATCAGTCTTAGTTTTAAATCTGAAATTACCGGTCACCGTAATGAAAGAGAATTTATTACCAATCTGTCCAACTAGCACTGCTGATTTTCATAAGTAATCCATTTATATACTTTTGGACATTTGAATGGCTAAATTCATTAGGAACTCAGCTCTTACTGACTGCTCTCCTACCTCCTTTATGCCCCTTTGAAATTCCCAATGTTAATGCAGCAGCGCCAGTATGAAATAAATTATTCATCTGATTGAGTAAGTACATTTCCTGAAATGTTCTTCAACTTGTATGAATGTTGGAAAATATATTTTCCTATAACGATAATACAGCCATAACACTTTGACATAAAGTATCCTTCCCCACATTATCAGTTCTCAAGGACTGTAAAGGATTGTACTTATGTGCTCTATTCAAAATGCTCTGAATGAAACAATTCTTCCAACACGACTCTAAGAGGTAACAAAGTGCTCCATCAGATCCAAGGACAGATCGGTTTAAAAGGACCACAAAACTCTGTGTACAGAAATATTGTGTTTGATGGGCCATAAGGGATAACCAGAGGGGTCTGAACTGTCGTAGATCATACTGGGAGATATACAACTTTCCCTAGCAGTGGTTGCGTGTGAGGCACGGTTTAGTGGCTATTACAAGGCTTCTTTTTTTCATGCTCGTAACTTTCTAGAGAAATTCTCAATGCCTGGTGTTACTGCAAAGGCAAATCCACTTATGAAAGATCTATATCAGAATCTATTCATCCATTGAAGATGTTATTCTGCAGAGCTTGGTGTTAGGAGATAGATGCAGATATAGTGTGTATATGTACACACACCTATTAGCACATCTGTTTCCAACACAAAAGCATATTAGTTTTATTAGAAACTAGACCTTTGGACTTTAAAAAGGACATTTTTTATCCAATCCATAAAATCCTTTTTAGAAGATGTTAACTTTTGTGTGCAAAGCCACATTAGAGATTTGTCTTTAAGTAACTGGAACCTGGCAGTGCAAAATAAAACCACAATAGCCCCAAATTACATAAAAAACCCCAAACCACTATTGAATGTGTTAGCCTGCAGGAATGACTGTGCAAAATGTGGGCCAAATTGCTTTTAAAAAGGTTGTACCTCATCTACATGCAGCTTATGTCTGTACGACTGCTTCTAGCAAGAAGAGCACTTTTATATTCCAGTGGCAGAGGCTGAGAGATCATCCAGGCAGTGTGGAGGGACCACATGCAAGTCCCAACTTTAAATCAGGTGAGGATGCAGAAGGACTTAAATGGGAGAACTTTTAGTGATACCAGATGACTCCTCCCACTCTCTTTCTGTCCTGAAATTGCTAATGCCACTGATCTCATTCCACACCACAGTACAACCATATGTGAAGTGTTCAAATATTTCTGGAAAGATCTTGTTTTCCAGCCAGAAAATGATTAGTAGTGATCTCATGATCTTTAATGCTGTTCTTTTATATAGGCTGTTAAAACTCATAAAGTGTACTTATGTGCTCAGCATCTTGTAAAATTGCTAATAAGTGGCAATTAGAATTATTAATCCTTTCCCTGTAACTGAGAAAGCATGTCCTTTTCATTAGACAAAGTAGTTTGTCAGAGAAAATTAGTGAAATAACAAGCCAATTTCCTATTATAATAAGGCAATTTGAAAGGAGCTGTCTTTAGATAATTTGGGGCTCAATTTGAAAACCAGCAAACACTGCCCAGAGTATCCACAGAGCTTCCAGCTGCCATGCACTGCATGGCTCAGGGCACCAGGTGAGCTGGCCCCAGGTTTTGTGTCACCTCCCTGGAGTGTCTCTGTGTGTCTCCTCACTCCTCTTGTATAGAGAGAAGAATATTTGGCTTGAGATTACTTTTTTGACAATCACTGCATGTTGCATTTTATGTAATTCACTGTGAATTGGATAAATCCTAATTTCCCCAGCATCAGAAGTCTTCAAAAGAGATTAAATGAAAACATGCACATTTGCTTCTAATCACTGCTTGAGACACTTATATACTGGTTTTGAGTGATCTTTAATGAGCACTCTGAGCCAGAAGGATGAATCTTTAATGTCACAGGTAGACTACCCAACAGTACAAAATAAACCCCTTCTTAGACAGGAAGATATTTGTGTGTGTCCCCAGGGCATCAAGGCTGCTAACTCCAGAGTTAGAAATAAAGCAAGTGGAGAAGCAGCAATAAAAATCTACAACAGGTTCTCATCAGCATGTTCCAAGGGTGCTTACACCAAATTTCTATAGCAGCCACTTCCCCTTGCAGAGGGATATTCCTGGACCTCAGTACCCAGAAAACACAAAAGCCAAGGTCAAAATACTATAACTGAAAAATGAAACCTTACAAATTTGCTTTCATACATGGGTTTGCACTGAAATAAATGTGGCATTTGTAATACTCGTGTATTTAAGAATTAGTCAACAACTTTAATATTAAAATTACAGCTGGGCTTTAACAAAGTCTAACTTCTAAATTTATACCCAGGATGGGCTGACTCGTAAGACAGAGCTGCAGAAGTCTTTACAGGAAGCCAGGAAAACCAAAGCAGCCATGGGCTTGGTGGGTCTAACTAATGCCTAAAAATATTCTAGGGCTTTATTATAACTTTTTACACTGAAGAATCAAGTTTGGACTGTGGAGTTTTTTGCTTTTTCAAAATGTACATTTTACCTTAAAATTATCCCCCATCTGGGATTGCATCAAGGTAGCAAAGTATCAGAAATGGGGATTGGGCTGTCGGGTAGAAAATTGAGCCACATAATAAAACAAAAGAAAACCTGCATTTCTCTACACATCATGGAACTGATAGCCTACTAGAAGAGAATAAATGTTACAAAGAGATTCACAGATGTGTTTTTAAAAGTATGTTTTTGAAATTTTCTAGAAGATGCCAGCTCCTATTTAGATAACCAGTTCAAGAGAAAGAGTTTAGCTTTGCTTTTATGCATCCATAAAGTTCCTACCACAAAATGTTCAGTGAAGTATCAGACAGTAAACTGGGAAAAGCAGAACCATAAAGCTAAAAGGTAAACACGGGAAGTTTATACATGCATTTTAAAGAGATACATTAAAATGAAATTCTCTGTCTATTTTTATCTGTCTAGTAAGTGTATTTATTTTTGTACAGTACAGGATGTAAAAATCATCTAAGATACACATACCAAATCTCTGCACATTAAAACAAAATTCAGTCAGTCCAAAACTACCTTGTTATTTTTTTTCCCCCCCTCCTTTCTTTACTGTTTTCACAGCTAGAAAAAGCTAGGAAATGCTCAGTTGAACCACTGCCATCCATTCTGTAATCTTACCACTCTCTATTTCTGAATGAATAAGGAGGTGAGATACTGAGACACAAATGACAACTCCATCTTTATAGAAAAGGCACTAGAATATTTCAGAAATGTCACCCTGAGGGAGCCAATTTTAGACTCCTTTTTCCCTCAGTAATATTGTAGGGTTGCTGTATTGCTTAATGCTTCTAAGTGCTTTTAGGACTGAGAAAAATCCCAGCCTATCATTCAGGTACTATTTGGGGCCATAGTGCTGGAAAAACATGCCCCATGCCTTCAGATCCTAAGCATTCACACGACAGATTCGTGCTTGCCATGAGCACTCCTAAAACTTGACGTGAGCTGTTGCAAATGGCCATGCTTTCCAAAAAGAGTGTAATGTGGCGGGAGAAATTCACTTGCAAACAAAGGTATTCATTATTTTTAAGAGCCACATAATTATTCTTCAGTTTAATGCTTTAAAGGGCCTAAATTACAGAATCTGACAGCTGAAGCAGTACTCATGTGACCTAGGAAATGTATGAGATAAATAAGCATGGCGAGTGGTAGGGGCGGTGTCGGACACTCTACCACCTTTTCTTGTACAAGCAGATGGCTCTTTGCCAATGGACCAGCAAGCCATGCAGTCCTAACAATAAAAAAAGACAGGAACACTCAGAGAAGCTAAGAGCCATCTCTGCTTAGGCAGGTGATAAAAAAACACAGCTCATTTCATTTCCTTGGTTTCCAAACAGTCACGGTGTTCCAAGCACGTGTGAAATCGGAAATCCAAAAAGGTGGGACTAGACTAACAGCACAAGTGTGATCATTCAGAAATCCAGGAAGGTGGGACTAACAGGACAATTGTGGTCACTGTCTGGAGGAGCAAACAGTGTCACTCAGATCAAAGATCCCCACTCTGGAATTTTTCTGTAATACAAATAAGTTTATGCTTCGCTCACCAAGTGAGAAAACCACATTAAGTTCACTGCTTTTCTGTAGAATGAAGCTGAAAATCCTTTCAAGTTTCACATCAGTTGCACCATTTACAGTTAGACAATTTATTACCTGGTTTTGCCAAGCAGATTCAAGCAGGAACAGGCAACAACCCTGCTGCAAAGCTGGTGTCCTGCGACGTGCTCGGGCTCACGCATCTTACTCCCTACCTCTAAACATTTCACATTTGCTATTCTGCCACCGTTCTCTAGTTTCCTGCTTTCAGCTTAATATAAATTCCTTTGTGTATTTAGATTTCTAATCAACGTGGTGGAAACGTTGTACAATTACCCAATTTATGGGGCTTTTTGTAATTTGAAAAGAAAATTACACAATTTAATTAAATTTTAGTGCTGTCAAACCTGACCTATAGCACTGATTTATTTCTAGGTACTCTAAGCCAAAGCCAAACACCCAGCAGCAGAACAGCTTTTCCCTTGCAAAAACTCATTATAGCTTTGAGTTCTGCAATAAAATTCAAAATTAGTGGTTCTGGCTTTATTTGTAATTAAAGAGATATCTGATCAAAGTAAGGATCACCTTCAAATGCTTCTGTTTAGGAAAATATTTTAATGATATTATCCATAAATAACTTTAAAGTGAATATATTACTAAACATTTATTTTAAATTAAAACATCTTTGTCAGAAAAGACACTCAGTTATCAAAGATGCTCACAGAGAGGAGAATTCTGAGTGCTGAATCTCTTTGCAATGACGTCCAATCCTTTTGCAAACACCTGATTCTAGTCTTTCAACTTAGGAAGACTGAAATCCCACTTCTCTTGATTTTTCTATTTCATAATTATTTGCTAACGTCACAGCTTTCGGGTTTGACTTTTGGCTCCGACATGAAATGCAGATTTAACAACCCCTAGTAGTATCAGTCTAAATAGAAATGCATAGAAAACAGCTGAGAGGAGGAGTAGGTGCTGAGCAGAAGCCTAGCATTTTTAAAGATTCACAGCTCCTTTTTCAGTAGAATTTTTATTTTCTAAAAATTTATTGTTGTATCATAAAGCCTTTTTTTTTTCTTTCTTTCTTTTTTTTTTTTTCTTTGTTGTTATAGCTGATCCATAATGTATGACTATGCATAAATCTAGTCTGAGTCTAGCTTTGGACATTCACAGCCACCACTGCTGAATAAATTTTTAACAGAGACTGACTTTAACAGCTTCCTTTTACAAAAGTTCAAAGCATTCTGTATCTGTCTGTATACTTCCTAAAGTTTGAAGTACCTGGAAGATTTTTAAGCTTTCTTTTCTTAAAAACAAATAAACAGGAAAAAAACTAATAAAAAAAAAGAACACACAGTGAAGAGGAGTTATGCTAACACCTTGTAGCTCGTTCTAGTCATGCCATTCTCTACTAATAGCACTTGCAGGGGTAATGCTGATGTAGTGTCAACTTGAGGATGTTTTCACAGACTGGGTTTCCAAAAATCACAGTGAGCCCTGGTCATTTGCCTTGGAGGCAAAGAAAGATGTGTGAGCCTCTTTTTGGTCCTTTTTGCAGGTCTTATGGTGGAAAAAACGTGCATGGCAGCTTCCCTGGTGGGGCATGTCTACAAGCCTCTATAAATACCAGCATGAGTAGTATCAGGTGCTGGAGTGTGTGAAGAAGGATAATGAAGCTGGGGAAGGGTCTAGAACACAAGTCTTGTGAGGAGCAGCTGAGGAACCTGGGGTTGTTCAGCCTGGAGTAAAGGAGGCTCAGGAGAGATCATCTCACTCTTCACAACTCCCAGAAAGGAGGGTGGAGCCAGGTGGGGGTTGGTCCCTTCTCCCAAACAACAAATGACAGGAGAAGAGAAAATAGTCTCAAGTTTTACCAGGGGAGGTTTAGGTTGGACATTAGGACAATTTCTTCTCTGAAAGGATTGTCAAGGCCAGGACCAGCCTGCCCAGGGTAGTGGTGGAGTCCTCATCCCTGGAGGGATTTCAAAGCCATGTAGATGTGGTGCTGAGGGACATGGTTTAGTGGTGACCTGGAACTGCTGGGCTAACAGTAGGACTTCATGATCTTGATGGTCTCTTCCACACAGAATGACTCTATGAGCTCTTCCAAGGTGACAAAAGCAAGCAACTCTCCCTTCCTATCCTCTCGGAATCAGTCTTGGGAGTGCATTTCCACATGATTACACAATAGCAGAACCATGTGGAACGATACCCACAACACCCTCCCAGCAAAAGCACTGGTGCCATGAACACAGCAACGGGATTAGGACAGGGGGATTTGGGCATTTTGACTCTGCATCATTTATAAGGAATAACTGAATTTGCAGCCCACAGTGCTGAGCTCACTTGACATTTGTTCTACCAGGGTCTCCTTCTGCTCCTAATGACATGGCCACAGGTCCCATTAAGCAGCAGCAGTAGTTATTTAACAGAGGGCAGGACCTTTTTAGAGTTAATCCATTAATAGACTACATGCTGTCAACTTTGCAGCCACTCAAAGTCAATCAATTTTTTAATGAATCAGGAACTGGAAAGGCAAAAGGCAATTATCTTTACTTTCAGATAATTTTAGAGACTTTTTTTGGACACAGAAGATGAATCAGAATCAGTTTTCAAGTTAACTTTTTTAATTAAAACACTTATATACACCAAAATTAAAAACTCTTCCCACAAGACCTAGATCAGGGCTAGAAACAGCAGCTAACTCATCCTCATAAGTAAATGGAAGCACTTTTTTTCCTCAGGAATGGGGATAGGTCTCAAGAGTTTGGTAAAAAAAGACTTCTTGACTGCAGAAAAATATTTTGGATTAAATCCTGACCAAAAGAATTGAAGGGGAAATCTTGATTTAATGGAACTCAAGTTTCACACTTGAACCCCTTCTTAGCTGGGTGTAGAATAAAAATAACAGATTAGATATCTTGGTTCTCAGTTTTCTTAAGGATATTTTATGTCATTGCTACAGCAGTGGTGGAAACCTCCCTTCATATTTCATCTTCCAGTAGGGGCTCCTCTGGCTGATCCAAAACACTGTCAGAAACTGGAACAAACACCTCCCTGTTGTTCACATGGGAAGGCAGAACCTACCTGGGGACAAATTATATTGTAGACTTGAATATGTGTATTAATAACATCTTGTTCCCCTCCTTGCTTTTATTTCCAGGACAGAGAAAGAATGACAAGGAATTAGGCCTTGATATTCTAGTGTTCAAATATGAAAACAACTAAAGTAAACTTATTCTGGAGAATGCTTAAAAATAGTAAATATAAAAAAGAGCTGGACAAGCCTTACCTGAGATGATACCACTGTCCTGTAGAAATAGAGAACTTGCTGACAGAGAGAGGACAGCATCTTGTTCCTGCTGAGGACTTTTCTCTTTGTGAGTGGTTCTGCAGGAGGAAGCCTCTGGGGTGCAGAGTGCTTGCTCTGAGTCCCAACACCCAGCAGCAGCTCACAGAGATGCAGGAAGAAACGAACTTCTTTCAGTTTCTCTTCCTGGGAATTTGCATCCCCTGAATTTTACTAGGAGCAAAATGACATGAAATAAAATTTAATAACAACAAGAAAAAAAAAATCATAGTGTCAATACATTCAAGTCTGGCTTGGGTTTAGGTAAAAAGTTGCATTATGAAAAATATGCAAAATATGTTTCTCAGATGAAAGCAACAGGATGGCCACAACTGACTCCACACCTTGGGATATCTTAGACCCCAGCTCACAGTCACCTACACATACAGAAGTATGTGCTGGGAGAACAGTTAATAATGAATGACCAGAAGTCACTGCTCAGGAAACCTTGCATGAGAATTTGTGCATATGCAAGTATCTCAGAAATACTGGGAATCTTAAAACCAGAAGAGAAGAGCATGGTTATCCACTACAGTTCCATATATGACACAAGCCACTGAATTTTCTGAATTCAAATGCAACCTCAGGTTGTACCTGTCTGAAAGACACCAAATGTTGCTCTGCATTTCACCCATAATCTGATGGACAAGTCTGAACTTTGCTTCTCACCATTTTTGTCAGTAAAATATTTGATTTCTTGGACATGCCTGGAAAGCAAACATTTAAAATGTTAATATGACCAGAGCAAATTAACTTTTATTTTCTAAGGAAATATGCAGTTTTTCTGTGCTATATTTACCAATGTGATGAACCAACAAAACCAGAGAAGTTTAATCAGACTCTGAGAAGTTTTTCTGAAGCCTTTTATACATGCACACACACAAATAAATGTATACATGAGAGAATATATTTTAGATGTATCTCCTTACCTACCATATCTCAGACACAGGAGAGCTTTCCATAAAGCACTGTGGTGGAAATGGTTTGCCCTGGTTTAAGATGATGATGATTAACTGCTATGGGCAACATTCATGGTTATGTTGTTCTGTTAGGAAAATATTCAGGTATTTCATCTTTCTGGATGGAAAATATAACTCTACAGTATCTTTCAGCCACCAGCTGGCAAAAGCTCAAAGTTGAGGCACATTTATCTTGGGCATACAGTTTAATTTTAAAGCTTGTCTCACCGTTTTTCCATTAGTATTACCCTATTGATTTCAACAGGTTCACAATTGATTTATACCAGCAGATAAGATGACTAGGGACATTTTTCTCTAGCTGTGGCTGATTCCATAGGATACACTCCTGAGGAACCCTGTGCACTGGGAACCACTGCACACCTCTGGTGGGAGCCACTTCTCTGGACCCAGGGAATGCTCCTGGTACACTTCCAACAGAGCCAGTAACAACAGCTCCAGTGATGCCAGCAAAGGACAGATCCATATTGTGCCTGTTAAGCAGACAGAGAAGTAGATATTGGATAGCAGTGGTGGTCAAATACATTTTATTTAAAAAAAAAAGACTTTATGAAGACTATATATTCTGGGAAACATACTCTTTGCTCTAAATAGTTGTACAGTTATGATATAGAGACTTCATGCAATGCATCTGGTGCTTCTCAGCAATACCTTTCCCTTCAAATATTCCAAGATTGTTATAGTGTATTTCCTACCAAATTTAAACAGCATCGATACTTTGTTTTGGGTGTATTTATTTCTCTGTTCTAAATTAGGCTTCTCTAATTTAGATAATGTCTCTGTCCTCCTCTTTGTCAAATTTGTTCCCAATTAATAGGGCACTTCAGACTTCCAAAATGCAATCATATGCTAATAAACCTGGGTCTTTCTGTAGCAGCACCAATTAGAGAAAGTATCTTTCTTCCCAAAATAAATCTTTATGTTCTTCAGTTCATTTTGCAAAGCAATCTGATGAGAGTTGCTAGGAGTTTGAAGAGGAAGAGGAAATGTTTGAGAAGAAGAACAGATAACTATATGGAAATTACAGGGGAAAAAAAACAATTGTAAAGAGACTGCCTTGTCTTGAAAATGGACTCTGCTAAAACTCTGAAGCCCACTTGCCTTAAAGACAGTATTTGAGATCCTTCACTAAAGCTTCTTAATGTGTCATTTCAGACAGAAAACAGAAGTCACCAGCCTGGAAATTGTTTTTTTAAAAAATCCCTTTTTTTTCAGGAAAAGTCCCTCAAAACCAAAAGTGCCTGCAGAAAAAGACCAGTTTCAACACCTCCTATACCTCTGAATTTTTCTTTAGGTGGCAAATTTATCTGAATATCTTGCTTTGACATTTTCAAAATTAAAATATTTCCCATTTCAAAGCAACCTCTTCCTTTAAAATTTGAGCTAATTAAGAAAATGGCAGATCAAAAATAAGAGCAAAAGAGAATTAAATGTTTCAAAATCATCAAAACAATTTTTTTTTCAATTAAAGCAAAGAAAATAGCTCGTTAATTTGCAAAAATAAAATATTCAAACTGTAATAGGTTTTCTTCTGAGGTGGGTTTTGAATTAGGGGTAAATATTAGAAAGATAATTACCTATTTGCATGGGTTTTGCATGGTTTGGGGATGCAGTGCAGCACAGCGCTCCTTGAAAGCTGCACAAAATTGCACCTCTTGACTCGTGCAATGAACCGACACAACTGTCAGGAATTGGTGGATTTCAAAAATGCCCTCCTGTGGCTTTTTTGTTTTCAGTGTACTGGCAGCAAAGAGGAAGCTGCGTAAGGTATAACCTTGATCACAGCAGCTGGAATCAAGAGACACATAGCAACTGCCTTTTCCATTGACATCCGTGACGCACTCGGTCCAGGTTCTGACAGCAACCTCTGGGGAAGAAAGCAAAGAAAATCAGGAGATAATTTACCTATATCCACACACATACACAAAATAAAATAAATAAAATAAAATGCTGGGTTGATATTTGCAGCTACAACTTCTGCCTCCCCGGGAGACCAACCCTTCTCTGCCAACCCCTCCAGGACATGTTGTCATTGTGGCTGTTACTGAAAAGAAACTGCAGACCTGTCCATCAGCTGCTGAACTCATGGCTGAGCATGATGTACGTGCATCTAAATGTAAGTACATACACAATCACATACATAAACCCACCATTGTCCTGTATTCTTTCCCTTTCTGGTTAATTATAGACTGACATGTAGATGTAGGTGGGGAGGGGGTGTATGCACACACTGACCAGGATATTTCTGAGCCTCTCCTTGTCAGCAGCACCATTCTAACTTCTCTTTTTTAAGTCAAATGGTAAAATCATAGAGATACATAAAGTGCAGACTACAAATGTGTCATCTAAGAATAATATCCTTGTGATCTTCAGAAATGGCATGGAATTGTTTTCAGTAATAATGGGGACTTCTTTCTCTGCAGAATACTGCAAATATAACCTTAAAAAAAACTATTACTGACCTTGGTGATATTTTCTATTGGGTAGAAGACACAAGGAAAACAAACCAAATATAAGAGGGTAGGAGAAGAGATGATAAGAAGAAAAGGAACAACATTACATAATAAGAATATTGAAATGTAATTTATTTGTTTGGCCTAAGGGCTTTATACAATGCAAAATATTACCAATGACTTCAATGCACTTTACATGCAGCTCTCAGAGCTGTATCTGTGCTTACTGGAATTAAAATTCCCATTGACATGAATAATTATACTACTCATTGTAGTCTTAGTGTCTCCATCCTCCCTCATTCTTTTGGATCAGTGACTAGGAAAATGCACATTTGCCTTGTACCTGCAGATGTAAAACAATGCAGGTTCCTGAAACTATAGAAGTGATTCACCAGGAAGAGCTCATCCTCCTCCAGTCTGCTACCCAGCCAAGCAGCATGAGTGAGACCAGTCCTAACCACCTAACTCCTGATGAAGGAACCAGTAAAAATGCATAGTCATTAATTATCCACCTATATGATGTGCAGGAATAACCTCATAAATGCAGACTGCACCACGCTTATCAAATATCTCTATATTTCATGAGGGCAAAGCTTTCCTGAAAAATGTAATTAAAAAAACCTTGATGAATTGGCTGTTTTTATAGATAGTCCTTTTTGTCCTCTGTGACTTTCACTGCTGGATTCTACTGTCATTTTGGTACAATTTACTATGGGCTAGATTTTCAAAACTTTGAAGTGCAGAAAGAATGGCGAGGAGCATCAGATGGGACTTTTCACAGCTACCTAGAAGTTCATCTCTGCATCCTAACACACAATTATCTTTTTAAAATATGGATGCTTCTAATTTAGGTATCTCCAGCATGAAGTTCAGTTTTGATTTTATGCCACAGGTACCAGAGGCATTTGGAGAGGCTGGTGCTAGTTTCCTAACAGACTTTCCAGTAGGAACTGAGCACAGATGCTGCACCTGAAATGTTTAGTTCAAAGCCTGGGGCCACACATGCAGTGCTGCTGAGCCAAAAATACACGAATCCAATGATTTCAGCTCAATAAGTTGGCTCACAGGAGATCTACATATTCAGTATTTGTTTTTTGGTCTCTATTGATGATATTGTGAGGCAACAAAAACACAGCTTGAATTAACAGAACCCATCCTATTAATAATGGTATTCCCTGTGCCACCACCACTCTGCTCTGAGACAGGTGGGTCATTTTCCATCAACATTTCAGGTGCCCTCCTGCTTATCTGAATTTTAAATTGTCATTCATCCCTTCAGCAAGTACCACCTTCAACATTAATATCTGTCTCATTCAAGAATGTGAAAAATACCTCTCAGGGAAAGCTGAGGCCATTCAGTCTTGTTCATTTATCACAAAAGGAACTCGATTTGGCTGTGGCACCTAAATGCCTTCATGAGGTGAAAATGGCAGGAGCTATGGAGGGTCTTTGTTTGCACTGAAAATAAATTAGGGATTGAAGTTAAAAGTCAGAGAAAATCAAGGCAGGAATTAGCCTCTCAACATTAAAAGTGTGGCTGATCTGTCACTGGAACAAATCGCTGGGGTAATCAAGAGAGCCTCCAGCTCCTAAAGGTCTCCTTGCCTCATGCTGCATCCATCCAAAACCTTCCGTGACCTTGGTCAGACAGGTCAGACTGGATGAAATAACATCTCCATAGCCTAATAACTGCCACAAATCCATCCTCACATGTAGAGGGGAGTGACATGAATATTAATTGACAAATGACTGAATGTTTTTCCCGAACTCTAGCTGAAGTTTTGTGGGGAAAATAACAATAGGGTTTATTTCATTCCCATTTCTGGAATGTTTTTCTTTATGCTGGGGGATGAGTCCTGGAGCATGTCCTTTGAAACTGCAGTGTCAGAGGCTCTGGCAAGCAGGGACTGAAGAAAAAAATGCTAAAATGAAACTGGTTTATCTCTAAATGTTCTCATTCCAAACACAAATCGAGTGATTACTGTCATACTAAATAATTTCCAAAGGTGACCTTCACAATTCTTGATGATTCTCTCTCTTAACTGCACTGTATTCACCAGAGTCTAATAAACACACAGAAATAGATAGAAAGGATGGGGAAAAGGAAATCAGAAACATGTCCTTAACACATGATCCACAAAAGCTGAAGAAAAATCAACAATCTTAGGAACTTCCTTTCACAGAAAGCTTTTGAAAGATAATTTTTCTAAGCTCAGTCTCACCAGCTAAAACCTGAGGAATGAAACCAGTTTCCACCCCAAATTTCTATCATTTATTTCTACATCGTAGTTACCACAAACAATATTTTCTGGTGTTTCATTCAAAGAATACATTTTTCCCCATTTTTAAACTTTTCAAATGCATATTGTGTTTGCAGTGACATTTACACAGCACTGGAAGAATACATCCAGTCCACGAACATAGCCTGAAATACAACTCTGGAATAACAGCCTGAGAATGGATTCTGCTGTTAAATCCCATTTTCTTTTCAGACTTTCTACACTGTTACACTGATCTGATGAGTTGTGTGCAAATATACACAGGACACAGAACATCCAGATAAGAAATTTTCCTGAAATCAAGTCCAAATTCATAGCTTGCTAATAAAATATCATGTAGCTGAATGAAGGTGCATCCTATCACGGTCCTTTCTGCAGGAGACACCCTGCTTACAGTGAAATAAAAGAATAGCCAGGAGCATCACCATTGCTGTGGATGCCAGTTTTGTTGCACAAGTCATGAAAAGAATTTATATCCCATGCTTGATCATTTTTTGGCGGAGAGAAGCTTTATGTGCTAACCTATAAACCTTCAGACCTCTTTTTCAGCTAAAATGCCCTTTGCTTGAGTGATCACGTTAACATGCATAGTCAGAGTAAGCAACCCTAGCAGAAATGGTAGAAACAAAGAATTTAGCAAGACTAAAATTAAACCAAACCTAAACCCCACTTAGCAGCTACCATCTTAAGCAGGCTGAAATGAGCAGCCATACCACAGAATTATTGGAAGTCATTCAATGTTTTATATCACTGGTCTACGACACCAAATTTTAGCCTTTTCATTACAGCCTCTGCACAGCACACACTTTCTCATTCATGTGCCCTGTGGTTTATGCTTCTCATCCAAGCAGATGTTTTGTAAATCATAAATTAAAACACAGCTTTACTGCCTCTCATTTCTCTGACATTATTGGCCTTGTCATGGGTCCCAGATACAGCATTTTATGACATGTACTAAATCCCTTTTGGTTGTTTGTTACATAGAACTTCACATTAATAGCTTTCTCAACAACATATTTTTTTTTCCCTTTTTTTTTTTTCTTTTGAAACAAATAAACAAAATTCACAGGCTTTACACCTGGAAGGTTAATTTACTTGCTATTATATGTTATGGTACAATTCTCATTTTAATGTTTCTGACTCATGCCTCTATTACTTTTAGAATTTCACTTGATCCAGTCAACAATCAGATAATGAAGAACTAATCTGACTATGTTTTATTCACTTAATCATTTGAATTGTTTTAGATTTTTAATATTTTTTAAAACACAGATTTAACTTTTCCAGTTAAGGAATATGCAATATATTAAGTAGACATTGTTTCTCTTGAGAAAAAGTTCTAAATACTGAAACTGCTACTTCTTTTCCTCTCCATTTTTTAATCAGGCTGTGTTTCCATAATTATGCAGGACACTGCCTGATTTTGTGAAAGAAAAACATGAGGTTCAAATGATACTCTTATAGATCCCAAATGAATAATGAAAACTTAAAATAATGCAGATTATTCTGTCTGGGAGAATTCTGCCTGTCAAGAATGCTTGACATCTAAAGCACTGCTCAATGGACCTCTCCAGTTTGTTACACAATGAGCATGATGCTTCTAGGAGGGCCACGTAGAGACTGGAAATAATGAGAAAGAAGAGAAAGTAAATGTTATCTCAAAATGAACTTTCATAGACAATGAGAGACAGTGGAAAAAAGGATTTTTTTTTCTCTGCTGCATACTTTCTGTAAAAAAAACAAAGCCAAATTTGTTGACTTTGCACTGAATGCAATGTCTATGTAAATTCTTACTTCTGAGAACTATTATTTGTGCAGGAACATAGTGAAAAATACAAGGATGGACAGAAAGTGTTTATGAAAATAGATTCCTAACATGAGAGAAACATTCCTTCCTCTACTTTCTTCTTTACATTATTTTCCTTCAGCAGAGAAATAATTGAATGTAGAAAACTAGTGTGAGTTTTCTACATCCAGTTTTGGAAGCTTTATTTAATGTAAATAAGTCACCAAGAATGTAACCCTATTTTTCTAACCCATGTCAGTAAGTCTTTTGCAATTAACTTCAGCTTCAAAAATTAGCTTACTTAATGTAACTAGACTAACAGATTGAGAATGAACACAAGAGGGAGAACAAACCACACATTTGCAACGTCTGCAGCATCACCTATCTGCAGCAGATTGATGAATCCTTGAAGCCCAGTATGAATGAAGAACAAGAGAATGTTTAAATCGAGATGATCAGAGCTAAGCAGAGGTGGTTTTGGTTTTTACTTCCACTTCTTCTCTGATTCTAAAAATAAGACTGACTGATCCCTATCTCCTCTCACTTAAAGCAAACATAAACCTCTAACCCCAAGATTTTTATTCAGAAGTTCCTCAGTCAATTAAAATAAGAAAAAAATATTGTGGTCCAAAGTATATCTTAAATAATAAGATGTTATTATTTAATAAAACACATGTCCACATTATGCCATGAAGAAATCCAGGTACAAATTTGCTGAATAGTTGTCTCTTCAAACACCTTGAAGGTATAGTTAATAGAAATTAAATTACAATTTGCTTTCTAATTTGAACTAAAACTGAACAAGCAGAACCTCTCAAAGGCACGATCCTACGAACAGTAGGATCTTATTAACTGTAGTGGTTTTTTCATATGCAACACATCTCCACGTAGTTATGAAAAAGCTCCTTGTATTAACTCAATCCTTCCCAAAGGATTTAGATGAAGACTGTTGGAATAGAATTAAAGTAATGGCACTAAGGTACCCAATGAAAGTCATGCTGAATTGCTAAGTGTCTAGACAGTACAGCTAGACTTGCAAGCACTCTACTATTCCCAGGTCCATTCATTTATCCTAGCAATATTTTACAACTACATGCATTACTACATTTTAAAAATTAGACCATTTTAAGAACCACGAGTGAATTGAAATCAAAAATTACATGCAAAACCAGAAGATAGTATCAGCTGTGCAGTCATTATTTTAATATGATCACAATTCATGACAGTTCAGCCACTGCATTAAAGTTGCTGTGTCTGTTTCTGGTGTGATTGGTCTCTGACCATGAAAGACTTTTATAATGAGAGCTTTAATTACGGTATAAAATAAATATAAGAGAGCTTATCCTAAGCTATTAAATGACCACCATATTTCACTGTTTAAGTGTAAGCTAAAGACGTATTTGTTTGACCTAGCTTACTCCTACTTAGCCAAGCTACTAATTTTATTATCCTCTGAAGTGGTTTGGGATGCATTGCATGAAGGGCATAACGAAAGTTTGATTTTGATTGATTATGCATTAATTTGCATAATCCCCATAATGCAAATCAGTAAAATTTTCATTGGAGATAATAGATGTTAAGCACATTATGCAAGGTTTATATTTTTTTAAATTGCTTGTAAAAATTATTTATGGCATAATAAAATAGGACAAATAAAACTGGCACCTTGCAGTAGCAAAGCTGGGAGCCTATTTGCTGCTGTAGCTTTCAAGAGCAGACTAGGCAATAATGCATGAAACATGCAGAGAATGAAAATTAAATATGCACTGTAGGAATTTTTGCTTCTCTGCAGTGTGATTTATGGCCAAATTTCCTCTAAGGCTGAAGGCCTGTAAATTCTGTCCTTAAAGTGTAAGCTTCCACACGGCCCCATTTGGAACGAGTAGTGGATTTTACTGTGGGTGTTGTACATGGGTTCTGCTACTCTCCCTTTATGATGCCATAACATACATACAAACACAGTGGAAAGACTGAGGGCCAGAAAACAACAGCTCTGTAAAAGTGGTGGTGTCAGGTTTTCACTCTGCAACAGAACGAATGAAGATTTACAAACATTTTGGTGGAAAACCCAGTCCACACTCTGGCAAGACACAGGCCTTCTTTCCCATCCATTCTGGAACAGTCAGTCACCCAACTACCAGAAGGTGCATTTCTCTGTCTCTTTGTCTCTCTATACTACTCCCTGGCAATGAAAACCTGTAGCCCTGTCTGTATTATCTATGCCAATGGCTGATAATAAATATTAAGTAAATTCTCAGCCATACTAAGTAATATAGCTATCGAGACCAAGAATCCAAAGTAGAGAGCTGAATCAAAAACCTCTTTAACAACATGCAGCAATTGAATCCAATATTCACATTTAAAATAAATATCAGGTTTGCAAGCTGAACACTTAAACTACAGTCTCTGGCAAGTGAAATTTTGTGTGTGTGTGTATACATTTAACCAAAGCAAAACCAACAAGAAATTGTACAATTGTACCCTTGAGTTAACAAGTGAAGAACATGCTCAGCAAAATCTCCTTTTCCTTCAAAATTGGTGTCAATGATGCAAGTAATCATGGGTATATCAGAAAAAAAGAAAAAGAATTAAAAAGAAAAATCCTGACTCTTTCAGAAGCAGCTAATAAATACACGCTTGAAATTCATACTGGTCTCTAGAAAATATGAGAAAATATTGACAGAAATAATAAGCCAGACTTTAAGCCAGGTCAAACATTTGCATTTTGTCTTTATCCCCATATGTGATAAAATACCCAGCTTAAATCTCCTCCTCTTGATTTTTTGCAGAGCTGGAATCCATATTAAACCTATTTTGACTCCTTTCTTATTTTTATAAAACATTCTTTCTCAGATACAGCTTTATACTACACAGTATTATTTCACCACTGGGAACAATACCACGACTTGAATTAGCACCACAGAATTACAGAAAATTCCTCACTAACGGGTCTTGTTATACCTTCATTTGCATTTTGCTGAAGTCAAATCACAAAGTATATAATTCAGCTGAAGTACATAAAAATTAATCTCCTGATTATCAGCTTTCAAGGAAGACAGGTGTACAAGTACTAGTTCTGAGTATCACAGGAAAACAACTAAATCCAAGGGAAAGAAATCTATATTTGCATCTGCATATTATACCTTGTTCCAACTCAACATTTATAAATTCAAATCATTTGGATAAATAACCTTCCAAATTTCCATAGCAGTTTAGAGGAAGTGTGTTTATAAGGGTCAAATTTTAGTTTTTTGCACATGTAATTTGAGATATTTTATATATTTGCAGTAATTCATGTTATTATACATTTTCTATACTGTTACTACTTACATTTTTGGATGTAAATTAGTCTTGCATGGTCTCCCATTCTGAACCACCAGGCTTTTGGCTGTTCATGGATGACTCGTTTGGGTCTCCTGTCTCCAGTGATCTTCTTGCACTTCACAAAAGATGTTTGTGAACTCTGCACAGTGAAAAAATCAAGGTGTTTATAAAGTCTTTATGTAGTCTCTTAAGGGCAAATTTGCAGAAGCAGGTAGGAGTTTGTTTTACTTCCATTTTTCAGTACTTCTATTGGAAAAAGAATAAAAATAAAATAAAATAGAAGCTTCAATACTTTAAGAACGACAAAGGATCTGCCCTGTTAGTAATCAAGTTTTCATTCTCATCCTGATATTCTAAACCCCTGATTTTTTTTGCTGACGTTGAGCCAAAGATTCCAACTTGAAAAAAAAATGGACAGCATTGTGTTTATCGTTGGGAGGAGTTACAAACCTGGCCAGCAATTCACAAGTATTGAAAAATGTCTTGTGTGTTTATTTATTGTATTTTTTTTTCAGGATCACTAATCAAGGCCTCACTGAATTGTCATAAAAAAATACAGTGGAGTTTCTTACCAGTGTGACTGCTCCCCTGGTGCTGGAGCTCACCTTTACCCATGAGTTTTCATAACTAATAGTATAAGTTATTATATTCTGTAGTTGGCAATGAGATGCACTGACACCCTAAATTAAGAAGCAATTTTATATAGATACACACACACACAACCTCATAGCACACAGGGTTTCAAATTGTATTTCTGTTTCCATGAGTTTTGGAGCTGTTCCCATAATATTACTAAAACTGACATCTACTTTCTAATATTCAAATTTCATCCATTCTGTCTTCAATAATAAATAAATAAATATAGATCTTCCCTTCCAACAATATCAGCAACAACTTAGATTTATGGTAACATTTCTAGGTCTTTACTGTTATGTGAATAAAAAATGCCATCAACATTGCAAGAACTTAAAAATAGTAGGATGTACACAAAACATGCAGTTTTGGAAAGTTTATGTTTCTTAACTTTTGAAGGTAATATTAAATGGATTTGTGAAAGTTACCTTGTAATTAATTATAACAAAAGGACCTATTTTAGTTAGACTCACCTTCAACTTTTAAAGAAAAAGAATATGAAAAGGAATCAGTAACTGAAACCTGCAATATTTTACATACCCTGCAATAGAAATAAGGCATGGAAAAAGGACTAATTTGACAATGGCAAAATCTCTGATATTATTTAAGCAGCTCATTATGTAAAGCATTCAACTTATTCTCCGAGCTCAGCTGACGTTTTTGCTGGCTTCCTGCACTTGTTAAGTCTTTTTGGTGCAAACTAAAGAGCTAGCTGTCTAATCAGATATTAATAAGGCTGTTCTCAGCTTATTTGGGAATTGTACTTATCAGCAGCATGAAGACAAAAAAGACTTAAGTTAAAAAATGACCTCACAGTTTAAGGAAAAAAAAACCCAAACCCAAAGTTTGTCACATTTGTTTTGAGAAGTTAAGACTTACTGCTTTTTATACATCTATTTCCACAGAAAAATATTCTAAGTACCATATTTTCCAGCAAAACATCACTCAGGAAGGTTCAGAGCACTCTAAAGCTTATTAAAATAGTTTCCTTGATATCATTGTATTTTGAATTAAATCATATGTGCCTGTCTGGGAGTCATTAAGAAAATGAAAGGCATCGACATGAATGACTTGCAGGCAAAGGATTACTACTTGCCACCTAGTTCACACTTGAAAATATATAGAAGCTATTCACAAAGACCAACTACAAAGTTATCTCTGGTGAATTACACCAGCCTTGGGCTCTTTGGGGAAAATCTTCAAAAACACAGCACTGGTCTGTGACTTCTGTTGAAGTCAAGGGTGTTTCATCACTGAATTCCTAGAGGAAAGAAGTGAGAAAGCTCTAAAGAAGACATTTCTTAGTGCTTTTTATAGTCCCACCTGCATTGGCTTATATCCATTGTAAGAGTTTGAAAACAAAACACTGTGTGCACAAAAGCCTCCCAAGAGACAGGATCTTTCAAAACTGTTTCCTCCCATTTATAGAAAATCCTTTTATCTAACAAGTCCCCTGACAGGTTCTCTGGAATTCTCGTGTCTCTCTCCAGCCCATCTCTCTTCCAGATCCAGCACCCTCTGAGTTCAATAGGACTGAGGTCTTCCCACATGCAAGGTCTCAAAGCATTCTCCTCTCAGCTGAAGGTACACATCTGACATCAAGGGTGTCTTCCTTTCCCAGTATGTAAAAAAAGCAAGATCCCAGGATGTTGTGACTCTGATACATCCCTTTGCCACAAAAGCAAGTGACACTCCAAAGTGTCATTTAAAACAAACTCTGTTCAGATGATCTCTTGACACAGATCCTTATTCTCTATACAGGACCTCATTCTGACTCCCTGGGGACAAAAGAAGTGTAGTATTGACTACTGAAATACCATCTAGTGAGACTATGGAAAGCCATGGCATACAAATGTACCTTAAATTATGTCACCGCTGTCTCTGCTGCCATACCCAAAGTACTAAAACTATCACTATGAGCTCACACAAACAGATGCACCAGAAGATACACTTCCATTCCTGCCTGAAGAACTGGCACTTTGTTCTGGGCGTCTCTCTGGAGCATTCACAATAAAAAATGACAGAGAAAAGATTTTATGATGCCATTCAGGAGACAAGCATTGTCCAGGAAATGTGAGAAGCTAGAGGGGAGGGTAGATGAAACAACATCTTTTTATCTAAATGGCACAAAGAAGTAGCTCAGAAATATATTCTGACAAGTGCAGGGAGAACAGAGAGTCAGAGTAGAAACACTATTTGGGATGTTATTTTAATGTAAGGACAATTTCAAGTGCAAGAAAGCTACTTCAGAAAGAAAAAGGAAAGGAAAAAGTGAGAGACTTCATCTCAGCCCTTCTTGTACCTTCTGCTTATAAACAGACTCACAACTATTTTATCACTCTTATTGCTTTGGATCAACAAGTACACCGTTAAGGTAAAGCATCCAAGTAAGCCCACCAAGGACACTACACTAACACTGTGCAACTCAGACCCCAGTTTTCAGCTCTGAACTCCCCTAACTCCCAGGTAAAGTCAGGGGAAAAGTATTTGCCAGAATGAGAAAATCGTACCCAATTTTCCCTGGGCATTTGCTGCTTCTTCAATGGTGATGGGAAGAGATTGTGACACTATGACTTCAGCCACAGCCTTTGGACTTTGTGCAAGTTTACAATTTAACTACACTGAATTTTGGTAAAATAGATACTGTAGAAGAAATCACATTGAACAGATCTTATTTTAGAGGGTTCCTGAGAATAACCTTTTGAAAATTGATGCTTAGGACCCCTGCAATTTGTTCTGCAGAAACCCACCCCCCCCATGGCAGGAGGTTTGGAACTAGGTGATCATTGAAGTCCTTTCCAACCCAAACTATTCTATGATTCTATGAGAATGACCTAATATTCCTTTTTAACCATTGAATGTTTAGTTAATGTTTTCTTAAATGAAAAGTAAACATTTCTGATCTTAAATATTAAAATTTGTTGTAAATTTTGAGAAGGCTTAATGTAGAATCAGAGGTCAAGCTTCATTTGTCTTCTGACAAGAGCCTTCTTTTTTATCAATAAATTAGAGAATTTCAATATAGATATTACAACACTAAGTGGATTTTGCCAGAATACATTAGAGCCATTAAATAAATCACTGTTAAACAGAGAAAAAGAGGAGACTCTGAAAAGAAACGTAATTCCATACAACTTGGTGACAGAATCAATTAATCAACTAACTATGATTTCAGACACTTGTTATAGAGCCCATATAGGAAGGAGAAGATAGAGATCCATGAAATATTTCATCATTATATGAGAGAATGGAAAATAAATTTTGCAAAGAAAGATCATTAGCTTGGGAATTGTCCATATCAGGTATCCAATTAGACATGGCAAAAGTGCAGCAGAGGAGAGGGCGTTCTCTGCAATTCACTCCAACCCCTATTCTGCACAAACATAATCACCTTGAATTATATATAAAGGAGAAGGAAGAGAACTGTACAAGAAGTCTTAGTTCTGATGGGAAATCAAGAATGCTCATAGTGTCCAGCAAAAAGTGTCAATCTCAGCCCATAGCTCAGTCTCCAAGGGAGACTTCCCTACTGGAAATCTAATGTTTATACACATAAAAAAGGATTAGACCACTTTGTGAAGGTTCATAGCAGACTGAGTCATAGGTGGAAACAGGGCAATAGTCTTTAGCAATATTAATATGAATTTTGTCTTTGAACAGACACTGGCCCATGTAACAAAATGTTTGTAAAACTATCTGCAGTAAAAAAATAAGATAGCATAAAACATAGGTGTGCTTCTGTGTGTATGTAGAAACACAGATATATTCTCACATGGCTCTAAAATTTGGCAATGGAGAAAGCACAGCAAAGGGATTCTGACATTCCCAGGTAAAAAGATGTCATGTAAGACCCCTCCAAATGCATAAGATGAGAAGAAACATACTGGACCTGAAAGAAAATTTGCTTTTTTAGTGTTCCACAAGTAAGATTTGCCAAATATTTTGCCTTTTTTCTACAAAGAAAAATCAAATTCATATTTAATCACAGCCATGGTCTTGGATAAATCACAACTCTATGATTTTGCTTCCTCTGCCACCCTCATTTTTGTCTCACTTATTTATTTTTTTCCCTCCTGTTCGAGAACATATTTTAAAAAGTGAGGAAGTCAAAAAAGCATTGCAATTTCAAAAAGCATTGATAATCAAACAAGAGCTTCCTTTTCACTGAAGCTGCCTAGGTGATAAGGTACTTATTTTCCATGCTTACTTAGGCTGCCTCTGTAATTCCTCTTCAACATGATCTGATTATCTCCACTACCAAAAGTTACTATGTTCCTAAAGCATCAACAAGGAAATATAACCAAAAAAAACCAAACTACACCAAAACAAACACGCCCCCCAAACAAACAAAAACAAAACACAACAAAACACATCATTTTAGTTCTCTTCAAATTCATATTTAGTATTCTAGTAAAAATTTTCTTTGACCTTCTCTATGTCCTAAAAATAAGGCCCTGTACAGGACCATTAACTTACTTAGTAAAGATATTTAAAAGAAAAAAGTAAAAAGAAATTAAAAAAAAATCATTCTAAAACTTGTTAAAAGCAATTTTAAATGTATTTCCCTAAGGTGAGGTCAAATGTTAGTTACAGAAGGGGAAATTTATCCATTTGGCTAGGAAATCAGCTCTTATTTTGGCTGTCTGCCTTGTGCTGCTTTCTAAACACTGGCAGCTGGAACATAAAGAAGAGAGACTGGAAAAGATAAATAGGATAGAAACTGCTTAAGGTCTTTGTAAAGTTTAATGAAAGATTTATCTCTTGAGGGTAATGTTCCTCTTTCTTTTACTGAAACAAGAGTTTGATAACCTCTCATTGTGCATTTGATAAATTACATCTTACAGTCATAACTAAAATGAGTAAGTGGAAAATATAAAAGGCAAAACAAGGTCTAGTTATGCGAGTCTTCCAATATGAAATAGGCAGAAGAATCCAGGTAGCATCTAAAGTACTTTTAATTACAGAAATTAGGATTAATTTTGATACACTGACACAACAAAAGAGAAAGATTAATCTCCCTATGTCAATGGAAAGTGTGTTGTTGATACGTGTAACAGCACTAATTATAGACAAATATTAGAGAAATGTTTATCACAGAAGCAGAAGAGGACAAAATGGTCCTTTGCACTTGCTCATAAACTAGCCGACAGAGTATGTGTAGAGCAACTACAGCCCACAGTTTTCCACTTACTTTCAAAACTCTTGCTGCATATCTATATACTCAAGTTACATAAATGTCAAACTGAGGCTGGAAGACTCCATGGTTCACAGAGCCATAAGGAAGAGATATGCTTTTGTACTTAGGCTTTTTCTTTTAGTGCTCCATATACCAAAGATGATCCAACCGCATGGAAAAAAAACCCCAAACTATATTTTTTATTGAAGCAGAGCTATGAAGAGAGACACGGATTCCATTATGTGTGTGCATCAATCTTTGGACTACTTTTTTTCAAACAAGAACCCAAAGCAAACACAACATCACCATGGACATGTCATACATTTTGGTTTGGTTTTGTTTTTTCTCTTAAGAAGTAGCACATCTGAAGGGAAATAATTTACTGTCTCAGCAAACAGCAGAGATCTTTGGTCCAGAGAGTAAGTTGTAAGGATTCATTGTGGTCCAAGGAATTATACTTCTCCTTAATTCATGGAAAATCCAGAACATGCTTATTCTTACCTCTACAGACTCCCTGTAAAAACTCATCACTTGTAAGAGTTAAAAGAAAACACTTAAATTTTTTTTGCTAAAGTATATCACTATTAATTTTATTCCCAGTAACACGTAATGTTATAAATGCTGTAGTGGGTATGAATTATTAAAGCTGTAGACCTGCAGTCTAATTCTTCTCTAGGACAATTTATCCCTCATTCAGTACTTAACACCATTACACGTAATAAAAGCAATTTAAATTTCTCAAATTAAAGAGAACAGAAATTCTCAATGGGTCACTTATAGATATGTTCAAAGTAGAGAGCTCTTTATGAGGCACACAGAGACCTCTGGGATTTCACAAAATTGATCCCATATCACAAACACTTTAATTTAATGTACCTCTTGCTACTCACTTTTAATGAAGTGATTATAAAAAGGGCATCCTACTTTATTAAGCATTAACCTTGCTCAGTGTTGAGTAAATCACGAGATCAAAGAACTTGAAAATATCCAAATCAAAATGAATCATTTTAAGAAAGGCCATATGTGATCACTAATATTACCCACAAAAATCTCATCTTTGCAAGAAGGGAATATGAATTTTGTGTCTTCCTAGTAAGTCTTTAAAGAAAGTACACAAGGTATAATGCCTGGAGTTATTTTGCAAAAGGCTCCACAGAACAAATTTGCAGTATTTTTCCATGAAGTTTGGTTTCTAAAGATGAAGGGTACTACAAGATGGGTTTGTAACATTTATTGTCACAATTACACTACCATTGAAACAAAAATACATCCACTTACTAGGTTTTAATTTGGGATATATCTGGGTAAAGCATAATCATACTATAACTAACGATAATTAAAATGTATTATTTTAATAGTGCTTGAGATGTCTAGAAAATATTAAGAAAGAGCAAAAGAGGAAAAAGTAGATCCTGGAAAATACACAATCCCCAGCATAATGGCATCTGAATTATGGGGGAAATAAACATAAGACAAGTCTTTGCCTCAGAATGCCTTGAATATTGTAAAAAATCCAAACAAACTAACAAATTTAAAGCAAAACAAATCCTAAACACAAATTAATATTTCACTTGGGATTGTGATCAGAAGAGGATCCATGATATAGATCCCAGAATTGTTTCCTCTCACTATGAACTCAAAAGCTGTCAGTCCATGTATGCCAATATGTTTAGAGCTGGTCAGTTAATTGGGAGATGGTGACCAGGCAGCTATAGCAGATCAATCAGCTCCAGAGCAGATTTCCCAGAGCCCTGTAAAGAGATAATGCCAACTTCATGTCCTCATGTGCCACAGACTTGTCCCTTAAAAAAAACCTGAAAGTTCACCCTTGAGAAGAGTCCTCAACTTTATAAATAACAGAACTCAAGATTCAGCCCTCAAGTCCTTCTTTTGACTACTGTGATGATGTAAAATAGACAGATAAATACAGACATTCCCTTTGTGTTCTAGTTGCAGTGTTGGTTCCTTTCCTGCTTTCCCTGGCACCTAGGAGAGTGGACTAATACCACAGCTATTCAAATGCACACTGCTACTAATTTAACAGCAGTGTTAATTACAACTTTCAAATGCCATGCGTTTAAAGGAAAGGTCAGAAACATTACAAAAAAGCAAGACCATGAAAAAAAAACAACACAAAAACCCACAAAAAACCCTCCACAATAACAGCAACAATAAGAAGATCATTTTTTTGCTGAAGGTAATTTGTTAGAAGTATGGAAATAGGAGTTCTCTAAATGATTCCTTTGAATTAGCTGTAATGAAGCTAAAGAGAATGGCCATAGATATCTTGCCAGAGAGGCTGATGATCAGGTTCTTTATTACATGGTTACTTCATCATTTCTTGATCTGAATTATTTTTCAGATGAGAAGGTCATTGTCACTTCTAATATGCATCCCACCTCAGCCACCACTTGTTGATGAATCTCTGTGAATGCAAACAATCAGTGTAAAATGCAGAAAGAAAAATAAGCTATTAATGTTAATGTATTCAGGACAAAGCTGTCATAGAATTCATGAGATTAATTCTTTTTTTCTTGTGTGCTCTGTTTTATATTTAATAATAATATCAGAAAACATTGATTTTTGGAGAAGCAAAAGGAGAAATAAAAGTGGAAGCAAAAGGAAAATAGGAATAGTGACAATCTCATTATTATTTAAAACCAATTTTATTTTGACAAGGAAAAAAAAAATCATCCCTTTCAGTACTAACCCTAAATTAACACATAAATATTTCAAGCAACAAATCATTTTGATTAAAAACACAGGCACAAAAACTTAACAAGGTAATTATATCCTTTTAATTCCATTATAAAACAATTAAAATTATGTATTCCTTAAGATATACTGGATCCTAACTAGTATGTTTTAAAGACTCCTTTATGTCAGACATCAAAGTAACTTCTATGCATCTATATATTCATGACTTACATCCAACAACAACAAAAAAACCAACAACAAAATCAGTGAGGGATTTACATCAGCACAACTCACTTTTCCCCATCATTCTATTGCCACCAAAATACACTCCACCATTCTTATTAGTGTTAGGAGAAGGACAAGCATATTTTCTTAGCATAGACTGTGCTTTTGGAATTGCTATTGATTTCTTTATTGCTTGTCTGCTTATTACTAAGTAATGATTCTCATATAATGGGATTATGGAACACACTGAACTTGACAAGATTTCTAAATATTTTTGACAGATTATTTATAAATAAGAATCAAAGCAAAATAGGTTGTCACGATGCAGAAGGATATCCACAGAAGTGAGGTAATAAAGGACAAATGTTTGTGATGCTCCTCCCTGCAGGGTTCAGCAGCCAGCAAGTGGAGGCCAGGTTCTCACACAGCACATTGCTCATTGCTGCACAACCCTGGCTCGGGTTTCCAAGGAAATTACTGACTTGTAAAAAAGAGCCATGGAAAAGTACAGAGCAGAGCCATGAAGATGGGAGAGGTAACCCTGAAGGCAAGGTAAGGTCATTGAGATGGGTATAGTCAGCAGCTCAGGAACTCAAAGGGAAAAAATGGAGATGAAAAGATACAAGAGCCTGAAGAAAAAAAAATCAGGGGCCAGAAAACAGCAGGTCACCAACACTGAGAATGAACAAATAACTCCATGTGTCCTATCCCCACTTGACTCACCTCTGCCTAGACACCAAGGACTGTCTGGGTGCCTTCCTGGAGGTGGTGAGCATCCACGAGTTAGCCTCACAGCCTGTCAGTCCCAGCTTTGCCATTGGTATTAACCAGTAAATCCCTGCCTCAGACTCAGGTTGTGTACAGCCTGCACCCAGTCTCTGTGCACAGCAAGAGGAGCCCAAACAGACCTAGGGAAGGAGAACTGCATTCTTTTAAGCCCTAATGGAAAGAGTTGTTTACCTATTTATTCCCTCTCCCTCTTCATCCACAGATATGCTAAAAAAATAAAAAGGTTACATTCTGAACATGCTTAAACACACCTGAATACTTTGAAGAGATGAGTGGTATGAAAGAGGATAATTACCTTTTAATGATGACAGAAGGAAAATAAAAAAAAGGATTTTTTTTCAACAGCTACAGACCCAGAGTGGCACAGGGAATGATGGAGATCAACCATCTGGATACACAGTTGTTCAGTATAACCTACTGAGCTATCTGTGGTTTGGAACAAGTAATACATGTTCTGTTTCTGAAAGGCTCAGGAAAGGATTATCTCAAGAGAGGAGAGCAGGGATGTAGCAAACCAGCCACATGTGGTAGTATGTGTAAAACCAGACCTCTCACACAGCAGTGGGTGACTCAGCCAGAGCGGGGGTGGGAACTTCCTCACTTGTCTTTCAGAGTTTTATACTTCAGACTCAAAATGGCAGATTAGTGAAATTCAACTTCAAATGTTTTAATCTACAGAAGGAGCAATGAGGGAAATAATTACAAAACCAAAACAAAACAGCAAACCAAACAAACACCAAAACACACAAACAAAAAAACCCCAAAACTACAAAATGGAAAATACCTAAAATAGCTTCTTAGCCCCTTTTTAATCTGAAATAGTGGAAAATAGTCCTGGTAATAACTTCCAGATGAGCAGCTTCTCCACTAATGTGTGACTGAGAGATGAGTGGTCCCTGGCAGGACTGGAGGGGTGGTTCTCAGTCCTGCCTCTCCCATGTGCACAAAGGTTCTCCTCAGGATCAGGGACATCTTTACTGGAGGGAATGAATTTGAGAGGCACAACTCTCTCCACTTATTCACACACATATCCCCCATGTATAATTAAGAGAAGAGAATTACAATCTGCATCATCCCTGAGAAGAAATATTAAGATATTTTAAAATGCTTTTTGGAAAGAGATACAACTTTGCTAAAAGTTTGTGAGTTGGGTGAAAATATTTATAAGAACATTTATAATTTCTTCTTCTATAACTGCAATGCCCAAGTGCCAGATTTGCTTCACATTTGCAGTCCACTAGTGCATGAATTATGCTCATTAATCTTCTATCTGAGAGCTTTATTACTGTTTGTTAGGTGGGAATTGATACTATAAAGACACTATAAATTAAAGTAGAGCAATGGTTGAGAACTGTAGCTTGTACTGGGTCTAAGACTAAGTCATATTTGACACCAAAGCATCTGTAGAAGCATCTGTGTTAATCTGCCTGGACCCTTCTTTATCAGATATATATTAAATCTGTAGCATTACATATAATATATTCATGTCTGAAATACAGGACAGTGTTTTCTCACTGAAAGCAACAAGCAAAAAAATGTCCTACCCACCTGTCCACTCAAAACAAATATATCTTGAACAATAACTACTTCTTAGCTGAAGTCAGCAAGAGAAGATGCTCATTTGTGTTTTCAATGATTTTACTCAGAGGAGTGGTTTTAGGAGCTGTTCTCAGAGGCACACATGCAGATAGGGACTATTAAATCTGGCATTTTTTCCTTCTGCTACATGTATTCAATACAATGAATTACAAGTCTCTTAACTCCCCATTTCAGTGATAAAAGATCAGAGTATAACTAAAGAGCTGTAAATTAATTCTTTGTCAAAACTGATGAGTAATTTTACTTGCATTCTGAAATACCTCTTATCCAGAAAGACTTTCACCCTACACAATTGCAAAAATCAAGTATGCCCAAGCCCTTAAATACTACTGATCTGTGCCTGTTAATTTGAACAAGAAAAAAAAAAAACCAAGGATAAGTCTAAATCAAGTCATCCCTAGATCATTACATAACAACAGTGGTAGTAGAATTATGCAGATATCCATTCTTTGTATGTAAATGTTGAGAGATTCAGTGATTTATATTTACTGTCTCCACTGTGGTCCCTTGGCACAATATCATTTTTTCCATCATGAAGAACAGGTTAAATTTCATATCTCCTACTTCACATTCTAATATCATAACACAAGCTTAGTATTAATTCATGATATGAATTTTCCTCTCCAGAGTTTTTTCTGTTACGCACTTTTTTCACTGATCATTATGATTCATCTGAACATGACATTTAACTGAAATCTGTTTGTACTGGAAGAATGATTTATACTCTCGCTGAAAAAGCTCAGTATACTGAGAAAGCAATGGTTAAAAAACCTGATTAATTGAGTCTTGCAGGGAAGGGTCTATTCCCTAGACTAATTTATGGGATAGCAATGACAACAGGATCTTTATCCATTTCACACCGTCGCAGTACTGGTTTCTAATATGCCTGAAGCTTTAGGGATTTTATTCTTCTATAAATCTTAAGGTTTTTGAAAGTTTATGTCCTGAGTTCTAATCATTAGATTTGATAGCTATTTTGATTACTCTGCCTGGCTGAGGTGATCGCATGAAAGGTCTGGTGATGAGACTGGTACATCTTTAGGTAGGTGTTACTGAAAGTGTTACACCTATTTATGCCTTCTCCTTGAAAAATGTGAACTGGACACGTTTATTCAAAGAAAAGGCAGAAATGGGCAATAAAATCAAAAGAAATATTGTTTCAGTAACTACAGAAGAAGATCAGCTTTTTAAAGTAGCATGTCTAACTGAAAGAAATACTGTTTTCTGCTGGCAACTTTGCTCTTGCAGTTTTCAAGGACAAAATTCAAACAATTCATCTACAGATTTTAGTCATTAATCAAGGGAGAAGTGATTTTGTAGAAGATGTAGTCTAGACACTGACAATCTTCTTCCTGTTCCCACAGTGATGAAACAGTAGGTTTAAAAATATGTAAGTTGTACCCTTCAGAAATAAAACTTGTTGAAACCAACCATTTGGTATTTCAAGCCAGGTAATCTTTCCGTAACCAAGGCTAAAAAATGTACACTGCTCCTATCTGTATTTACCTTCAGCTACCAAACTGGATTTATTTTTATTTTAACCCCATACTGAGTGAGCATACCTGATGACCACACCACTAACCATAAAGATTTCAATTTCACAGTCTGATCTACTATAAAACACAAAGAGATTTGTCATCCATTTATTTTGAAAACCTTTGGTTTCTATCTGCTGTACAGAGTACTTGTGCCTGTTCAAACTGATTGCTCTTTCACATTACTATAAGAGTAAGAAAAAGTGTGTGGTGGTTTTATTGCTCACTTAACTCAGAACTTAGTGCTACTGCCAACATTTCACATGGGCAGCAGAAAATTAAGCAGAATATGATGGATAAGCATCACATAATTTGGTATCTTCTCTAGAACCTGCATAACTAATATCAATATTCAGCACTATTTTATAGATTGTGAATGATCAGTTATGGTCATCTTAAAACTATGTGAAATAGAAGCCAAGTGACAGTTGAGTAGGTCATTATAACTACACAGTGCTTTATGACCAATATAAAACACACTACATCCAATTCAGGACAAAAGAGCTTTGAAATTTTTCACCACTGAAGCAAGCTCACGTTGTACAGGGCAGTGGAGAGATGGCCCAGACCTGGCAATGGCTCAGAGCAGCAAGGTTCTGTGAGCCTGTCCTTCAGCCTGACCCATCTGATGTTGCTCACTTTGGTCACAAGTGTAGGAAACACTTTTATCCCGGCCTACAGACATAAAATTTCTCTAGAAATGTTACTGCCCCAAGAAAACCTATTATGTTTGCTGGTTTGACATAGTCTGAAGAAAATCAAGAATGAGTAGGGTAGCAGGAATAAATTAAATCAGAGATACAGATGGAAAAGGTTTATCTAAATTTTATCAGACAAAAAATTAAATTAATGTATAAGCATGAATATATAAATCAATATATAAAATAAAATCTCCTCAGTAGCTTCTCAAGAATTAGATTTTGGGTCAGGGCTACAGCAGAGAAAGATGAGAGTAAGTATTCTGGAAGAAAAGATGAGAAGAGGAAACTCCAGACAACTACACCAACTGAGGTGAAGGATGCCAAAGTCACAGACTTTCTATCAGGCCTTTGTTGAGAAAAGGACAGCCTGATTACATAAAAATTGAAATTAAGGCCAAAAAAAACCCTTCTGCATTTCTGTTCTGAAAAAGCAGATTGTTAACAGCTCTAACATAACATCACAACTGCATTGTTTTTCAGAAGCTGAAAATGTTCCTCAGTTACACAGACGAGCCCATGACAGATTTTAAACTGTAGTTTTTATCTATTTTAGATATATTTAGTTATATAAATATAATTGTGTGATACCAAAGATGTTTTCTCATTCTTTTATTGCTCCTTTTGAAACTGACTGTAGATTTCAAAATAGTACTCTTCCTGAAATAGGATACTAAATATGCTACCTGAATATGTGATTGCCATACAATTAATTTGCTTTCAGACCAAAACACTTCACACATTACAAAATGAGATCTAGTTATATCCATTAACTAGAGAATGCTTTCTGACACAGTTGATTTCCCGGAAGAATTTTGATCAGTTGAAAATGAATTTAGCATACACATAATTACAAAGTAGGAATTCATCTTGTCAAATCATGTTGATAAAGAAACAAAACAACCAAACAATAAAACAAAACAAAGGAAAAAAAAAGCAAACCAACAAAACCAACAACAACAAAACCCTGAACCTTATTAAAAACCCAGCCACTCACCCAAAATTGCCTTCTGAATCCACCTGTTTACAAAGACTTCAAACCACTTTCTACAACCATTCAAAGGTCTCTCTTGTTTACGGTATGACAAGTGGTGCCCAAGAAAATTACCCTTCATAAAGCATAAATTAGTTATGTTATAATACCTGTTATATTTTCTTGAACTGCATGAAGTCTCTTAAGAATAATTTTCATTATGACGAGAGAAATTTCTAGTTGACTTTAGGACAGGTTCTATCATTTGATCAGGTCTGATAGAGTGCAAGGTCAGTTATCTTCAGCAAATGTATATCAATTCAAGTCTTTCCATTTACTAATAAAGGTAGATGCAAACAACACACAAAATCAGTTCCACAGCACTTTATTCTCTTCCTACCTTAAAACTACCTTTCCTTATTTTTTTTTCTTCCTTGGAAAAAATCAATTAATATTTACTAAACACAAAAGAAATCCAAAACTTAAATGATCATCATCTTTGAACCAAAAATTCTATTGGTATGTATTACTTTAATTAAAAAATCAAACATATGATCAAAAAACAACCAACCAACCACCACCCAGGAAAAAACAAAACCAAACCTTCAACAAAACCAACCAAAACTCCCACAAACAAACAAAACCAGTGTGTTTCCACTCAATTTCATTTGAAATTGCATTATTAAAATCACAAATGTCTCGCTCACTTGCAATAAATGTTATATAGATAGGGAGACATTTTCAATTTCAGAACTAAATGAACAAATGTAAAGTTCTTCACAGAAATCGCCTGATTTTTGAGCTTGCTAATGAAATACTAAAAGAAAAAAGAAAATCCCAAATACTGGAAAACTTTAAAGTATAAAAGCTTATTACAGTAATAAGTAGGGCTGGCTGAATGTTATGGTCAGTGAAATAATATAAAGTTGTACTTAAGATCAAATATTATGTACTATACTAAAACTTCATCTTCAAGATGAAATTATCCTTGAAATAGGGAGCTGAAGCTATGGCTTAATTCAGAGCTGGAAGTTGTAGCAACCATAACAGTGCATGTCTGCCCTCCCTTTTGTCTTCTACTTAGAAAGCATCCATTCCACCCTTCGCATTATGGGAAAGTTTAAAGAATTTTCAAACGTTTCAACTCTGAGCTTCCCAATGTCAAAGATTTGTTACTTTAATGCAGTTTATTTATATTTAATTTTATTACACCTTTAGAGTCTGATCAAAGTTAAATTAAAAAAAACTAACCAAGTGGTGCATAGCATCCAATTACTGCTCTTCAAAGACCTGTTAAAGTTCTGTAGCACCTCTAGTTATTGCAAGGTAATCAAAGCTCCCATAACATTTCAAAATTGTTTATAGTTTTGAGTTACTTAAATAGGATAGAATATAGTAGTAGCACTTTATACCAAACAATAGCAGGCAGGTGCTGCTAAGTGTAGATGCTGACAACCCAACTCACTATGGAATACAGATGTTTACCAGTGCACACCATTAATTTGCTTCTTGTCCTGACATGATTAAAAATAAATTTCCAGTGCAGAAATTAATTACTATAGGAAACTCCAGAGGCTCAGCTCCCCCCCTCTCAATAAGAACTGAAGCCCTAAGCAGATAATACAGATTGCCATTAATCTAACATCTGGTTAAATGTTTAGGACAACAAAATGTTGCAGGGAGATGTGGGGTAGAATGTGACTATCATATATAAAATCATAAATAGCAGAATAAAATTATCATAATCATAAACAGAATCATAAAGGCAAGAGTTAAGGTATATGTAGAACCTCTATTCTTTCTTCTTGTCATATTAGAACTGGAATTTAATTGGTGAATCAAGTAAAACTAGTGTAGCACAAGGTAAATATCCATTTCAGAAAACTGTCTACTTCAACCAGGTTGTAGCATTACCAGACAGATGCTTTGTCAAAGAATCCTATTAAATGCCTAATACAATTACAGTTATTTTCTCTAGTTTTCAAAATTACATCAATTTCTTTTTATAAAGTGGGATACATCCTGAAATCCTTATAATAACAATGTATTTTATATAATTTTTCATTCTTTTAGAATTGTTATTTTATTTTGCTTTTTTTTTTGGTGCTGATAATATAGTGTTGCTGTGGCAGGCACATTTTCAAATTTCTTGGCTTTGTATATTTAAAATGAAATTAAGATGGTCTTGCTGTGAATTGTATAAACAGTGTAAAATGACATACTGCAGACATTTCTCTCTACTGAGTCTTGTCTATTAGAGGCATATAAAGATTACCTCCACAAACCTGAGATTAATTTTACTGCAACAGTGACCAATATAACTTTGGATTTCACAGAATCAACTCATTTGGCTTTTGTCAAACGAAAGAACTACATTTTAAATTCAAGAAGTTTGGATGAGAGTGTTGCTTATAGCAAAGTGACCCACAAGGTCTGCTTGCTAGTAATAGATTTTGCAAGGGGAATAAAAAGAAATTAAAAGAATTTATTATCCACTGATAAATACTAAATTAATAGCCCAATTTACTACTCAAACATAACTCTATTTTATCTTCCAATGCACCATCAAATTCTAATGGGTATCAATTTTGATAGTGACATAAAACTAGAAAAACTGCCAGTGGTTCTCACAATAAAAAAACATATTGGAGATTCTTAGAATAAATTAAGAAGCCTAAAATACTCCACATATGCTTGAAGACTGGGTTGTTTTGGTTTTGTTTTTTCTTGATGGAATGTAAATCCATAGTCATTGCAATGGTAACCTTTGTGATAGAAGCTCTGCAGATATGATACCAGGTACACAAGCATTAATTTGTAGTATACCATACAAATTGGCACCTACTGATTTTTCATCCCTAATGTTTTTGCAGCATGAAATATTTAACGTTACCTTATTATACATATTTGAGAAAATCCTGCATCAGGAAAAGCTATTGAAATAACTAGAGAAGAACCTGAGAACAATGTGAGAGTACTGACAGCCATCTGTTATGGATTATGTGAATGTCTATCGTGCAAAAGCTGGATATTACAGCATAATCTACACCAGCACCTCCACCTAATCAAATTCTAGGAAGCAGAGATTGAGTTTACACACATCCCTGAGAAAAGCAGCAGTGAGCAAAGTCAGCCAGGTCAGGAGCAGTCATCAACTGAATTCCTCAACTCCTTTGAAGCTTTGCACAGATTTTTATTGAGCTTTTTTCTTCCTCCAAATACAGGAGGGCATTTTGCTCTCGATCGAACTATTCTCGCCAGAAAGTAAATGCACCTCGGTTACTCGAAGACTATGCCCACGTGGCCCACAGAGAGAGTATAAAATAAGCAGTCTTGTTAACCTCTATGCCCAAGGTCTTTGACCATCTGGGTTTCAGGGACAGAAACTCATAGCAGGAAAGCCACATAGTAAATTGACATCACATAATGCTGGTGCACACATGAAAAGGGAATTAACTATTAGAGGGAATTAACTCTCTTGCCAGTATCCCACAAAGATACAGAAGTAAAATGTATTATTTCCTGAAGTCCTCCTTAGCTCATTACTATTATTTACAGATGTTTTAAGAAATTATTTAACTAGAAATTAACCAAAAATAAAATGTTATGGGTTGCAGTTAAGAAGGCAATTATTAACTGCTCAGCAGTGGCCCACAAGCCTCGGGTCTTTGTTTTTAATATCTTCCCTTCTCATTTTAAGTGTGAATGTATTAATGAGAGGAACACCTTCCCTTTATTCATTAAAAGCAACATCCAAGACCATTCTATTATTGCTCCTATAATATATCTTTTATACCAGCCATCATAAAAATTTCATCCTTTCCCCATTTACTACATGCTGATGTAAAGATTTACAGCAGTGATTCCAAAGTAGAGATATTAGCAGAGAGCTGCAGACATCATTACTGTAACTCAATGAGTCATGCTTTACATACTATTTTGAACAGAAAAAAGGCTGCATTTTAGAAAATTTTCTTTCAGTGTATTTACTTCAGAAGAGAAAGTGCCATAATCCATAAATCAAAATGTAAACACTACAACAGTTCCATAAATTTAAGCATGTTTACTTATTTGTAAATAAAGATTTCTAATAAGCAGTGGAAAAAAATTGGTAGGTTTAAAATGATCCTGTTTCTACTAAAATTAAAGTTCTAAAATGTTCTGCAAGAGAGATAAAAGTTAATGCTGGGTCACAAAAATATTTCAGCTGTTCCAAGGTTTTCCTTTAGTATGTAATATATTGTTATGAGTTTACATTTGAAACAAAAACATTTCCAGAACAGATGTGGGTTGTTTTCATTTTGAAAATACTAGAAACACTTCTGATACTTCCAAAGTATTTCTAATTTTTGTACTCTATATTTGTTAAAATGAATGCTCCTTTTCAAAAATTCCAATTCTTTCTTGATGAAACACGTGGTTGAAACTTTTCTAACCAGGTTTACACCTAATCTCCTACCACACCAAAGTATCTTAAATCTTCTTTCAAATAGGTTTCTAACTACCACATCAAAAAGAATTCTACAGAGTAATACCTAGGAGAACATTTTCTATTATTTCTCACACAATGCAACAATCTGAAAGTAGGTTACTTTCTTCTTTCAGCACTTGCACAATGACCAATTATAGGAAGCCCAAAGGAGCTGCTTCTCTTCCTTTAATATCATTGAACAGCATTTTATGCCACATAAGGAGATCCACTGATAAGAGCTGGATGATTTGTAGGGTAAGGGACCACAGCAGAAATAAAAGGTAGAAGAATTTGATCTACTGGAATAATGGAAATACAGCTCTTCTTGATAGATAGGAAAAATGAACATATTCTGAAGATCACCAGAATTACAGAGGCTGTGAGGTGCTGCTCTAAGGAGCCGTGGTTCTGGTTGCTGTCTCTGGGCAAAGCAGATGAGAGAACCAATCTCTCCCATTTATGCTGCAGCTAGTAAATGGTGGAACCACAGAAGTTAAAAGCTGCACCTACACTTTCCTCTTCAGATAAACATTAGCTCAAACAAGCTGAACAACATGGTTGAAAAAGACACAGCATGGCTTTAAGGGGCAAGTTTCAGAAGCTAACAGTTTACACAGCTTTTGCCTTAAAACAGCTTGCTAACTTGCATGATTTTAAAGCACTTTGGACATTTTCCTTCTGTTTTCATCACAAATCACACTCCTTTTACACATCAGCTGGGCAGATTCACAACTAGTAAAAATAAGCATCATTCTATTGAGTGTAAGGAATGTGAGAAGAGTTACACCAGCTAGAAACCCAGTGCTTACTCTTCAAAATAGCTCAGTTTTCTACTCTATCACTCTCTTTCCATTTCACGTGATGTTTCCTATGTTCTTCTATCATCTGGTGAACAGGACACTTAAAATGGATCCTAAACAGCATAATTTATATTGCTGATTGTATTCTTCTTTGGCCTAAAACAATATCTGCATAGAAATGCCCTAGTTTTACTGAAGTCTTTGCTGGAGCCTTCTGTGAAACAGAGAAAGAAACTCACTAGTATTCAAAACTCCAGCGATGTTGCACATTAAAAAATTATATGTGCTGATCAATAAAGTGTGAAAGGGCTGATGAAACAGACTGCATTTTTCTGGGACAGTAATTTTGCTCCATGAATTATTTATAAGGACTATGAAGCAGAAGGGAAAAAAGTAGAAAGCATACAGCTTACCTTATCATTCATAATCTTGCAAACAGCCACAACGAAACTATAATCATTTGCTACATGCTGGGACATCAAAGAACAATGTAATATTGTGGCATGTAAAAATGTATTATAATATATTAAAGAAATTAGTCCCTGGTGAGCTTCTAAATATCTGCTTCTTTCCTAAGAGAGTGCAACCTTTTTTGCTGACAAAATGAGAGTTTCTTCAGAGCTGCCTCACCAAAGCATCAAGGATAAAGTTTAAAGTAAAATGTAAAAGATGCAGATGATTTCAGACTTGTGGTAGGCAAAGAAAGGTGAGCTAGAAAATTTCTTCCCAGAAGCTGGGAAGCAAATGGCTCTGGCTTTTAGGCTTATTATTTATATATGATGGAAACAGTTACAGAGAACCAAATTAAAATAATTTATTAGTATTTCAACTTGGCTTATATATTACATGCAGTAAGAAGGAACAGTGGAAACAGTACACAGACTGCACACTGTTAATACATTTTCCTCTTTGTTCTGCCCTCACTGGTAAAAACTACAATCAGCCAAATCCTAAAGACACATCTGAAGTACTTGGGTTGATATAATTTCTGTATCTAGCCTTTGGGGTTCTCTTCTCTCACAGTTCTCAAGTAAGAGCTTCCTAGATATGTTTCTTCTTCTTCTTCCTCTTCCTGAATTCAATCTAGAGGGACTGCTGGCTATCTTAAATATAAATACAATTAGTGTATATAAATAATTATTTACATACAAAAAAATTGGCTAGATGAACACAAAATTCTGATCATGCTACTGTGCTGGCTCTGCAGCTGGACTCACTAAAGTCAATAAATGAACCTGACTATAAAGAAAAGAAAAAAGTTAAGTTGTTTGACTGAAAAACAGGAGAGACTGAAATGGTTTTCACTTCCCTCACTTTGCAGCATCACAAACCAAGGTCCAAAACTATCATGTGTCTTCAGTTCAAAACAGATGAAAGGAAAAAAAGAAAAACATTAGGCAAAAGACCATCCTGGATTAAGGAAGGAACAGTTACAACACAGTCAACTGGAGAAGAACTGGACTTGGCCCCAGGCTGAACAGTCCAGTGGGAAAAAAAAAATATAGGGGATTTTAAGAACAAGCTTGAACTCCTCTGGTACACACAAGAAGACATTTCACCTCTCTGCATCTCATTTTAAAAGTTGGATTGATCTAATGAAAAATATACTTAAAATACTAAGATAAAAAGCTGCCCAAACACCCATTTGTACCATGAGACACATTGTACAAGTCATACCTCACCCTATTTCCAGATGCTGAATGACAGGTACTACAACCATGACTGTTACATGTGCCCACATCTTACACAAATACCCAATTTAGAGACACTTGAGCTTCAATAGGAGTGTGAGCCTATGGCAGAAATATACACAGAAGAGAACGTAGCACTTGTTTTATTCTCTGTTATTTCACCTTTTGCTTCATAATGTTTCCAGGGAGTTGTTTGTAAGCAGAAAAGACTAATTAAGATTACCTTGGAAGTACTAAGTGCAAGTAGTCCCCTACCTTGCTAAGTTGTAAAGCCAAGACAAAGCTGCCTACTGCATTCTTTTGGTATAATGGCAGGGTTTTTCTAAATATCTTTAGAAACTTGTTTTCCTTTTTATCAGTTTTCACAACGACCTTTTCTTTTTCTGGCTGTTCAAATTTGCATTGCAGTCATTTCTCTATTGGCAAGGGCATAGTTTTTAAACACACCTCGGTGGAAGTACAGCACTCAAAAGTTGATTATAGCAATTGCTACAGAAAACTCTTCTCCAACATGTTCTGCAAGCTCATCAATCAAATCTGAGACTGGAGTAATATCACACTTAACCTTTCCTTTTCATTTTTTGACATTCAGGCAATGTTTGTGGGAGAACTGGTGTCATTTCAAAAGGGGCTGTCAGCCTGGGAACCAGGCAGATTTCTGCCAAAACATACATGCTGACGCTGCCTTCTTTCTTCAAGATCCCTCCTGAAAAGTTGCTAAGAGTTGCTAATGAAGTTGCTAAAGGTTCTTATTATGCATTGATATGCATGACAACAAAATTGGTCTCATGACAACTCAATGTCACAGCACACGAACACGCCATAAATATTTCCAGTACACTGAATTGTAAAGATCTCATGAGAAATACATTTCCAAAGACTAGAGGAAGTAATTCTGAAGTCCCTATTTAAGTTTCAAAAATAAGTACAATATTCTAAAATGCCACTGAAAAATGTAGCTACACCCATAAAACACATGGGCTTGCACATCTTCAACTGCACAATGATCCTTGTCATTTGCTAATATTCTGACAAGCTACATCACAAAAGCCAAGCTGTTCATTCAGTTATGGGACAAACCCAGAAACTTTTAGCTGAACTAAGTTAAATCTAAAAAAAAAAAAGCTTTAAATGCTGCTTCAAAGATTTTTAGTAAATACATCCACCATTTTTATTGTTTTTTTTAATTCCCTATTGTTTTCTTGCCTGCTACTGGGTTATCTCCTTTGTTTGCTTAGTTCAGGTTTTTGCACTTTAATTCTAAAGAGATATCTAATATTCATAAAAGAGTTTGTGGAAAGTGTCCCTACACCCTTTAAAACCTAAATTACAGTACTCGTATTCCTCCTGAGAATTCCCAGTCAATGAGAAGGCAGAACTACAAATATATATTTTTAATCAATGCTGTAACATTTGCTTTTCCTTCCCAATCAATTGAACTTTGTTAGTGTTATGCCCTGCTTGGTGCTTTGATTTCTGTCCTGTACTTTTCACCAAGGATTGTGAAGCAGTTATTTCTAAAAAATGAGCAACATTTCCCACTGGGTACTGAAAAAATGCACAGAGACAAATTTTAATCACCTATGAATATTCAACACCTCATTATTGTTACTAGTTTATAATTATCGTTTTCCCCTGACAAAAACATGCAGCACACAATAAAAAAGGCAATCCATTAAAAATGTTGACATCCATGTTCAACAGTTTTCCAGGGTTTTTTTTTATTAACTAGTAGGCTTTTTATCATGGCTATTAAAATAATTTCAGGACAGCACTTTGTTCCAAATTTAGCACAGTCTATTCCTCCTGTAAGAGTTACAATAGTCTGTACAGTCATTAACTCTATTGTCTTGTAGAGCATCCCTTACAGATTATGCAATACCAGAAGAACATGTGCAATTGCAGGAAAATCCACTGTAAGGCACAGGGTTTTTCCCCTGAAGACAAGATCTATCCCATTAGAGGTCCTTGGGCCACCAGAGTTCAGATTATGCAGATTTGTCTTGATGTCTGAAATTATACAGTAAGAGAGAAAAATAATTCACAAATAAGGGCTCCCCGTGCATCTGAGATGGGGAGGATGTGACTGTCAAAGCTGCTCTAAACCCTGAGCTTTAACACATAATCTTTGATTGTTGGTCAGTGCATTGGTCAAAGCCGTGGTGGCCACTTCTACCCAAAGCAGTTCATTCCTCCAGACTTTACTCAAATGCACTGCAGTTCACCAGCAGAAGTGAGGGAAACAACTGATCATCTGTGGTGAACTTGGAAAATAAGGATCAATTCTCATATTTGAGAGCTTCCTCCAGGATATTTTATTTATAAAAGCCAAGAGGCTTTTATAGTCTGTGCTTTTTTGGTTGTATTTACCTACGCCAGGCAGATGGAAGGTAGAGCTGCTGAAATCATGGAGTACAGATATCAAAGAAAATTTGGAAAACTAATTAATGTTGCTGCTTCCAAACCCATAGAAGTTTCAAATACCCTGTTGCAAGTGAAAGCAAACCTTTAAAGGTTCAGAAGTTTAAAGCAATTTTAATGTTTAAAGCAGTCTGCTCTCCTAGGAGAGCTGTCCTAAGGAAAAGACACAAGGCTTCTTAGCAGTCTGCAGGGTGCAGTGGTTGCTGCAGGTACATACCACATTTCTAAGGTAAAGATACAGAGCTTTATTACTGTTCAGGGCATTGAGCAGAGATTTCAGCAAAGCCTGGTAATGGTTTTACCTACTGTTTGGTAATTAGGATTTCTAGAAAAGGTTTATCCAGTTTCTTCTGCACAGGAACATTTTCTAATTGCCATCTCCACAAAAGTGCATCATAGCCCAGTTACCTGAACCATCTGAGCAGACAGCTCATCTCTGAACACTCCTGTAAAGGATGAGCAACGACAGCACTACCTTATCATCCAATCCATCCTACATTCTCTTTACACTTTACCTTGACATATTCTTATCTATGCTATAAGCCAAGAATACATTCATTCTGTCTATTGTGGACTCTGTTTGTGGTGTCTGTACGAGCAGATTGCTTGGCATCACCTAGAGAGAAGGAACAAAAAGCATAAAAGGATAAAGCAAAAAAAAAAGGCAGAACAAACTTAAACCCAAATGCAGAGATGCAATTCTGTGTGGAGAGTACTAATGGTATTGCTGACACTGAGTTTGGTCATAATAAGGATTTGATTGACACAGCCATTGATATGCAACCCATTTGCTTCTGAATTATTCTGTCAGGTGCAGCTATACACAAAGACATCTCTTTCAGCCACTTCTCTAAAGCTATTACATCTCCAAAGAAATTAACAGAGAGCATGAACATACCAGCAACAGCACAAAGAGCAGTCATCAAAGCACCTGCAAGGATGGCACTTTCTCAGTGGTCTCAAAGTTGTTGACTAACATCGTGCCCAGCAGGCCAAATGTATGTAAGTTAATTATAAGCTGGAACTACAATGCAGGGGATTCACTGCTGCTGAAAATACAAAAAGGAAGCAACAGGTTTGTTGCAGTAGATGTTCAGTACACCCTGCAGTGAAGCGTGTTCTGGATTTATGATCACTACAAAACCTGGTTTTGCCAATAAGAGCATGGTGTTATCATTCAGATGCTTGTTAAAGATAACCACTGAAGACCAATATTGATCGTGCAAAAATAACATGATACTCTTCATAGGGTCCTCAGACCTATCTTCCTTTTCCAAAAGTGTCACCTGTGTCATCTAGGACAGAGATATCAGTGTTTGCAGCCAGAGATATGGGATGGAAGGCAGCAGAGTTGTGGGAAAACCTGAGCATGTTCTGAGAAGTGAAGCTTTACGTGGTGTCCTATGTTTTGGAAGACAGACAGATTCCTACATGTCCTCAGTTTTGAAGAGTATATTAAACAGCTTGTTACCATGAATGCCTCTACTGAAAACCAGCATGTTTTTCTCCAAAACTGATATATTTGTCTGCATTAGTGTGTGTTGAGGTAAAAATCTTGATGCTACACCCTTTTGACTATATCAGCCATATCAGCACTCTCCTTATTCTTAGATAACTATTTATAGAGATTCTTATCTTTGAGAAAACTCTAAAAGAATAGCTTGTTTATATTTTCCAGCAGAAAAACTTCAGTAAAAGGAAAAAAACAAAAGGGGGGGTGAAGGAAAATGTGGAAATATTTTACTTTACACATAAAACAATCCAGATGCCTCTACTGAAAACTTTAAATAGTGAAAAATACAAACTCTCCATTGAAAATATTTTGCATTAGCCATTTGAAAGGTTAACTTGTCATAAAGAATTGTCAGTTTAGATTTTCAGATAAGCTGAAGTCAGCATTTTGATTTATTCCAGCCTAACAACAGTCCAGTACCCAAGGCAAGGAAGGAACTGAAAGCATATTTTGCCCAATAAAAAGTGAGGACATATCAAGGTAAGTTTTTAACCGAAACCTACAACTTTTCCTGAAGTTCTCATTGGAAAAGACATCTTTGGTTATGGAGTGGGTGCATCCATATGCACATATATAAAGAATGACAAGATGACTGTTAGAGAAGCTGTCAGAGGGAGATTAAATTAGTTTTTATATAGTGACTGAGTAGAGGGGCAACTGGTTGCCCACTTGGACAGGGATTTCCAGCTCTCACCTGGGAGGTACAGATCAATGTCTCTTCTTGTAGCAGGACTTTCCAAAGAGCTAAATACACTCAGCCTTCTGCATTCTAAAATACAAACACTTCTCTTGATGCTAAATATGATAAGGGTTAAACAACAACAAGAAACCCCCACCCACAAACAAAGAAACAAAAACCAAACCAACAAACTACCCAAGAACATCAAAAACAACAGAAAACCCCCACACACTCACAAAAACAAAACAAAGCAAAAAAATGGACTTGGGGGGAAAGAAAATAACAAAAATCTCCAATTCAGTAATGCATCCTTTGTTTAAGAGAGACATGTCTGTTTTTTCTCCTAACACCTCCACTTCCTATATGCTGCTACAAAAGTGCATACCTTGGGAGTGAATTGTTAGGAAATATTACAAAAGATTTCCATGGTTTCTGTAAGAGGATGTTCTGAATATGGATGGATGGAACAAATAACTCTTTAGGGAGAGGGAGAGTCAAAACAAGTGCAACTCCCTAATGCTGTACTTTCAAAGGCTGTCATTTCCCACATCTTCATATCTGAAATACTTGAAGAGTTTAGAATAATAAGCAGCTCTGCTATGATACAACTGTGTAGCCACTGCTGGGAAATGTAGGTTTCAATAGGAACCATTAACTTGAAGCCAGAACCATGAAAAGCTGCCTTTTTCACCTCATGGTATATTTACCTCCTAAGGATGGGCAGTTTGGTGTGTCCTCCTTTCAGAACCATCCTGTACAAGTAAACACATGAATTAAGGGACAGGCAGAATAAGTCATCCCTGAATTGCATAAACTGCAGCAGAAGCCACTGATACAGTCAGAAAGTCTACCTTGCCTTTTTCTCTGTGTAAATAATACAAGGAAAGACAATGACTCTCATCAAATGGAACTGCAATTTACTGCTTTAATAAAAACCAGAGTTAAAACTCCCTCAACTCAGCTTTGTACACGTGACCATAACACTCCTCCAGCTGGAGAGCTCGCCCCTCCTGAGCTGCAGTGGACTCCTGCAGCCAAACACCAGAGCAGCACGTCAGGTGCCAGAAGATACAGACTCAGTGACTAAGGAATGTATAAAATAACATTAAAAAAAATCTAGAAGAGCCTTTGGCACTGTACAAGAGCAGGTAAAATAGTGCTTCAGCTATTAAAGTAGTCCAGAAGCTGTATTATTCTTGAACTGCTCCAGAACTGTGAAGCCATGGTAATGTATTTTCTCAACCATACATTCCTGGTGCCACTGTTACATGTGTATGTGCACATATGTATGGATACCTATGTACAAACATTTCTGCCCTGAGACATACAGCCTGATGGGCATTTCTGAGGGCAGTTTCTCTTGACATCAGGGGAAATATTGGTTGGGGTTCATTTTTCTCTAACAAATATTAATTCTGTGATAAAAATTTTATAATCCACTAGTGGGCAAAAGTTTAAATGATGTTTTTTTTGTGTGACACTTGAGTAATTGCTAGTGGCTTAAAACTAAGAATACCAGTGAAGTGGGAGATTCTGGGTAATTCTCAGTAGCTCCCAAACTTCTTGCTGAAGAAAATGACTGTTTCTGTTTGAATTCTTCCAGTATATCAGAGGTAAAACAGGAATAAAAGACTAGATAATCTTCATACTGAGCTTTAAGAAAAGCTCTACTTGAGTTCCTCAACAAATAGATGATTTTCTAAAAACACTTGCTTTATTTTCCAATTTTGTTTTCAACAAGTGTGATATTTATAAAATGTCTTGATTATTATGTTAGCAATTTTCTATTATTTCCCTTAAATAAATCAAAATATTGTACCTCTGCAGGACCTATGCAGGCTTGCTTACATGTATTGTAGCTACACAAGGTGAAAACTGATTGCAGCACAATGTACAATATAACTTAAGGTGCATCAAAGCATATAATGTTAAAATAAATCACTACTGGGGGCAAACCACAGCAATCACTCAATAAAAGAAGTTAGTTCTACACCATAAGAAAGAGAAGGAACTGTGCATATTATTCCACTGAAGAACTTGGAATTTCAGGTGGAAATTGTAAGATGGGAGTAATGAATAGAAATGGTATTTCAATTCCACTGAAAATGATCTGTTCCAGAATTAAATTAAGTTCACAATTTGGAAATGCTAGACATGGCTAAAGTAATATTTCTAGGATCCAAATTAGGATGTGTAAATTCAAGCAGTTTTCCTTGTAGTCTGGGTTTAGACATAAATCAGACTGTGGTCATTATTTCCAGTCCAATAAGGTGGATCAAATCATGGCAGAATAATAAACCATCTAATGAAAAAGGATGCAGAGTCAGACAATGATCCATATTTAGCACTGATAAACTAGATGATGATACCAGCGAAGCATGAATTAGCACCTGAGGCATTTTATTTAACAGAAAATTGAAAATTATCATCTTTGTATTGTTAAAAACAGATGGTAGAGCAAGTGAAAACAGAAATACAAAGCAGCACATGTGGCAAAAGGAATAAGAAAGCCCGTGTGTTTTAGGCAGAACTAAAATACTCATTTATTATGTCACTTCAGCTTTGTTATACTAAAGAAGAGTAAGGCAAACTGTCTCATACTTCCTGAAGGAAAACAAAGAAGGAAACTCAGAGTAGTTTTGCCTAAAAAGATTTCTGGGTGGTAGCAATCCCAGTGGAGGATGAGGGACAGCCAAGCTCCTCTTCTCATCTCAGAAACATTCCAGGGGAATTCTGAAATTCTGAAGAATGAGAGAGTCTAAAACTCAAGAGGCAGAATGTTTAATAGGTTATTTATCACACCTTGAAAAGAATTCACTTTTAGTTTAAAACATGGATATTTAATCTATGTACAATTTTCATGCATCTCAGCAGCTTTGTTTAAAGAGGTTCCTGCCAATATTTATCCATCAGCCAGCACAACACCTGCCCGCTCCACGAGCCATTTCTGAGTTGGTACAAATATAGTGACACTCACAGTGACAATTACATTCTCTGTTATTTCGATGCTAACTTTCTCTTTTATAAAGCAATAAAAGTCATTAAGTGCTCCTTGAGCAATCAATTGATTCATTAACTGGTAATAAATGCTTTTTAAATGCAAATTAAATTCCACTCTAAAACACATATTTAAAATACTACCAATACTTTACGTTTACTGATGTATGTACCTGACTGGCATTTCTCTGCTCTATGGAAGCCAAGCTTTAAAATAAAAGTGTGGCACAGAAACAGGGTGAAGGGTTGTCCACAGTATCTTAACTATTGGTCTCAGATTAAATAAAAATAACCCCAGCCCTCTTTCTACATGAATAAAACAAGAGGATGCTCTAAGCAAAGCACTCCATACATTGAAAGCTAGAGTAAAACCAAATCTTCATGCTTTCTGCAAGTCATGTTGCATGAACTACTGCTTCCCTTTGTAAGGGCTACTTTTGGGAGCTGCTACCACCTGTCCTGGGGACAGGATCCTTTTATTTAAAGCCCAAAGGTCTGAATGTCATCAAGAATCTACAGAGCAAGAATGGCTACCACCCAGCAGGCAAACAGGACAGCAGGACTCGTGGCAGGGGGCTTCATAGGGTTTGGGGGTTTTCCCCCCAACAAGCACTGTGCAGAGGACTTCATCTACCTAAAAGATGCATCATCTCCTTCCCTATGAAAGGACCCTTGCCCCATGAGGCCTTTTATAAACAAGCCTTAACTCATGTGAGAATCTGTCACATGAGAGATGCTGGACAAAAAGCTAAATGCAGTAGGGAGGTGCAGTATGCAGGGTGGACACAAAGTGATCATTAATATATTATGTGGATTTAACCCTAAGAATGAGAAATACTTACCCGATGCGTTTCTTGATCTCATCAAGATATTGTCAGCTAATACAGTTTAAAACAACCCCCCAAAAAATATATCCCATGAAAACAAACTAAAATATCCAGCCAGTCTCAGTATAACAAGTGAGAAAGAGTAAATCCTAAGTGCAGTTGCACAAGTTTAGATGTGTCATTTGTCCCATTCTCTACAGACCTAACAGAAAACAAGGCCAATGAACCATAAATGAGCATAATGCAGCTCAACTGCACCAAAACACAAAGGGTTCACACATTTCCTGGCCTGCAATAAGCAGCTATCAAAGGTTAATCAATTAGTGTAACTATTTAAAAACTTTGAAAGACTTGAATTAGAACAGTTGCAATGAGTCATATAGGATTCATATGAATAATTTCTTCCCTGCTACTGATCTCAAATTTTTTGATAATAACATTTTCATGCTATTTTGCTAATCTTTAGGTTTTCAAATAGTATATGCTGGGTAAATTATTTACATTTTTTCAGCAGGTAGTGAATAAATTTGTTTTGAATAACTGCATGATTTGGCCTACTCTGGTTTGAATGAAAGTTCTCCATGATATGTGTCTGAAGATGACCTCTTCAGCCAGTTTAGGGGGACTCACCAGGGGAGTAACACCACCCTTAAACTGATTACTGACTGAAGAATTCTGCATCCCACTGCTGAATACAGATATCTTGTGCCTATGAATAGAAGGAAATCATTTATTCAGTACAAAATGCAAAATAAAATAGTCACAGGACTTCCTAATAAATTTGTTGTTACTTCCCAGCATCTCAGAAGCAGGTGCAAAGCATTGCTACATAACACTGATGCAGATAAATGCTGGCAGAGTCCCAGTTCATAAATTACCTGAATTAGTCTAGACAGTTTTAACATATCTGGAGCATTTTGAATTTACCCTGGAAGTTACACTTCCAGATTATGTTAGTATGTTTATTAGGTATAGCTAACATGTTTCAATGAGTCAAGTACTCTAGTACAGTACTTAAAGGTGAACTTGGAAAAAAAAACAAAGCAAAACACCAAAAAACAATAAAAGGATTGCTCATTTAGAATGCCAGAAAGTGAATTTTGAATTCACTGTTAGCACAACATCACTTCTTTATGTTATTCTAATGCTTATCAATAAATAAAATTAGCTATGTTAAATCAGCTTTAGAATATGGAGGCTGACAGTGTCCCATGGATATCTGTCCTATAAAATAAAGCTAATACCACTGACAGCAGCAGATGGAAGAAGCAGCAGCTTTTTGAACTTCATGCTTTTATTTGTCTGTTTTCTCTTTCCAGCTGTTCTGTATCTACCACTCTGCATCACACGCAGCCCTGCCTTTCCTCACACGTTCTAGAAATAAACATCAACCCACAGCTACTCAACCTTTAACTAACAGTGACCACCACACGAAAAAAAAATATCTTTTTAAAACATTATAAAATTGGAGCAGTGTCCTCCCACTCTCAGTAGGAGTTCAGTGTTCCAATGGCTCCTTTCCCATTTTGGCCCCTTATACTGTAAAAGGAATATGTAAGATGAAACACCAGAGGATTCTCTAGGTCTACACAGGAAGAAAACTGGGATTTGAAGCTGCAGGGCAAGAAGAAGAGGGTATAAATATTGGTAGATTTGATCATTAATGTCACAAAGTTTTCAGTTTTCCTAAACTATCACTGTTAACATTTCACTTGTTACTCCAGCAGCTGACATGGGATAGATACCATGACCTTCAGAGACATTTCCAGCCCCTTCCTACCTAGAACTTTTTTTCCCCTCCTCTAGAATCAAGATAATTTTGAGGATAGTGAAAATAGATGAGAATATGGTCACTACCTACTTCCTAGGCCCTCGAGTGTTAAGGTAACAAAAATAAATTGCAGCTCACAATCAGCCATGGAAACATGACATCGTATTTATTACTCTAATTATGAAAACATGAAGCTGCATTTATTACTCTAATTATGCTGTTTTCATGACTTAAGTGCCCATTAGAATTAAACTCCATTTTCATACTCATGGGAGAAAACTGCTGATATTAGTCAAACAGCAAGTGGATGATCCCATGTAATGGGTTGATTGATTATCCTTAACTTGGAATTAGCTTTAATCTTCAGGATGATACTCTAAATATTTCTGTATGTACATCTACCTATAGCATGAGTGCATACTGTAATTGTTTTGACATTGTCAGTTTAATACACACTGTATTGTTCAACTTAGTTTCTTATACATCTGTGTTTTCCTTCATTACAATTATTTTGCTAACATCACATACTCTTGTTTCTAGTCCAGAGATCAAAGATATTATATTCCAATCTGGACAAATTATCCAAAACAAAGTAACCCATAAAGGAGAGGCAGACTCCAAGAGCTGCAAATGCTGTTTGCAGTGAAGCTTACATTTATCAGTACATTATTTTGTTTTGCAAAGAAATTTCCTCCAGAAAAGCTAAAGCTAATTATTGTGTTTTCTATTATTCATATAAAACAACAGACTTTATTTGCCAAGACAAATTAACGTCGATTTCTGCTGCAGGACTAAAGAGGGAGCTATTGACTAAGAATGGCTTGAATATGTCAGTGAGGATAAAGATATTCCCAGAAACCTTTTTTATCTGTTAACACAGCCTGTGATATTATTGATACCCAATGAAACACTTAATGATCCTCTGGTTCTATTAAGTCTGGGACTGGCACTCATTAAGTCAGCTGCCTTACCATATTTGTTAAGTTTGTTGGTAAATCCACGTTCAAAGAGGTGAAAATTTTATGATTGGTTTAAGCTATCCAGTCCTGTTTTGTGCAGAGAGTCGTTAGTGTAATCTGTGCAAATCCTTAAGTAAAACAAAAGTGCTTCCTAAACTTTAAGGTGGGTTTAAAACACTTTGAGAAGAAAATAATCTCTGCTCTTAGTATTAACTAGGAAACAACAAATCCTACAACAGTTGTTTGTGGCACTTCAGACTTGTACAGGTTGTGATATGCAGTGTAGGAAGATCTGGTTGTTGCTGTTTTAGTGATTCATCAGTATCTGTAGCATCTGTGAAGTGTTTTCATTATGGTTCATCATCAGGTGAGGGCTGAGAGAGAATTTTATATGCTGCAGAGTGGTGAGATGTGGCAACAGTAAATAGCAAGCAGCTACAGAACTGTTGGTGTCACTGCAGAGGATTGTACCCGAGATATTTTTCCCTCCTCTTCTCCCAAAGTCCATATTCCAGGCAAAATGGTAACTCATTTCATTTGCCAGTTTAACAGTGATCTTCCTCACAGGATTACTGTCATGTCTTATTGACATCCACAACACTTAGCAGACATTTTCTCTGCTAGGATTTTTTCAACTGCTCGTATGAAATCTTTCACCTAAATTGTTCCTTCCCTCATTTCAGAAATATGCTGTAAACCAAGTAAAGACTGTGCATACATTATGTGCAAGATATAGTTTGGATCAATACCTTCATAGCTGAAAACAACCACCTTTGGGCTCTTTGGTTAAGAGAAATGATTGCACATCATCCAACTCACTGGTATTTGTTGTAACATTTTCCCTTAATGTGGATTCCTCCTGCTGAACACCTGAAATTGTGTCCCTTTTCTCTGCCATAAACATCCATTAGGGATTCAGGCTTGCTGCATGCTTGGTCCATTAGCAGCATGTTCTCAGAAAGCAGGAGAGAGTGGAGACAGAGGGTGAGCTGACTAGGAGTAATTGGTTGTGGCAGCAAAGGACAAGAAGTGTGGGACTGAGCCAGGAGCATTCTTCACTGCTCCTGGGAATGGTGTGGGAGAGTGTACCTGGGTAGCACCACTCCTGGGAGATAAAGCAAGAGCAGAAGAAGAAAGCTGGCCAATCTTTAACCAGCTAGTTCAGGATCACAGTTGTGCTTTTAATAATTTGCTTAAGCTCTCCTCTGAAAGGAGAGTACACAGGGAATGCAGGTGTTTTATGGTGTCCTGGTCTGAGCTAGAAGGGAAATAATTCTGTTCAGTGGTTTTACTTTTCAGCTCAGTAACCACACTTTCTGAAGTTAATGGCAGATTTCTCAGACAGTGTCTGCTTCTAGCAGTGACAACATTCCATGTTTAGACTTACTACCAAAATTGGTGTGTGCACAAAGGCTTTTTGCTTATACTTGGTCCTGTGCAGACCAAGGTGGCTACTCAATCTTGAGTACCACATTGGGTTGCAGTAAGAGGTGGCACCTGCAGCGAGGACCAGGCAGGACAGGTGACCCTGAAATGACCAGTGAGGGTTTCCATCCCATAGACTTCATATTCAGATAAAGCTGAGCAATCACAAGGGTCAAACCTGTTTTTCAGCAGCTAGCATCTGAGGAAGACTGTTCTGCCTTCAGTCCTGATCCATGTGTTCCTGAATCCAGTTCCTGAACCTGGTTCCCATCTGCTGCTAAATCCAGCCTATGACTTCTCCAGTGCCCAGAGGTTTCCCTGAGACCCCCCAAAAAAGTTTATAGCTAGGTGGGACTACGAATTTTAATATCAATTTTGGAAGCAAATTAATTTCTGTTTACAATGTTTCAGGGGAAGTTTTTCCCTGTGCATCATATTAAATTTGCAAATGCCCCATTTATCACAGGACAAGAAGAGAGCTAGCATCAAATTCATGGCTACAGAATCATTGGTACAACCACTCTTTCCTGGAAACACACTGTCCTGTTGGTTTATGACGTGGAAAATTCCAGCAGTCTGACCACCAGATGGAGTTCATATGGTTCCACAGACACCCTGACACTGCTGAGAGTGATTTGGGAAAGCTAATTAAAGCTAAAAACTAATTAAAAAGAAAAAAAAAAGTTACAAGAATAAATCAACAAGTGAAGAGGTCCTTCCCCCTTATATCAGGAAATTACATTTCAGAAGGGAAAAAAAATAAAATAAGAAAGTTAGATAAAACAATTACACTTTCAGTTCTGAAGCTGTGATTATGGAGGTCCCTAATGATGTATGGGAACATTTCTTTGCACATAAAAAGATGTATTTATCCAAAATTCCTTGCAAGTGTACATTGTGGTCTGATTCCATCTGCTGCTTATTATTCCATGCTTTATATGCTGGTATAAACATACTTGTTTCAATAGAACTTACATTTGCCTTTTCTGAGCTTCTGGAATTTTCCTTGGGGGTTGGCCCAGGACAGCCTTTAATGTTCTTTATTTATGTAGGAGTCCCAGTGGAGTCAGAGGCGTCCTCTTTGAACACAGAGTACATGCATTTCACATGACTGTCAACCAGGCACTGGCAGGTGGAAGCAGGGGACATGAAAAAGCAGATAGATGTGTATCAAACATTGGGTAGGAGTTAATTCCTACTTCTCCTACAGCAATAGCAAAATCTATTATCTTGCAGTGGGTGCAGGAGTGATGTGTTACCATATCTTTAAGAGCTGGAACAGAGTTCTCAGAGTTCTGTTAGAAAACTGTGCCTTAAAGAGCAAGTAACCCAGATGATCCAAACTGAAAACCAATTAAAATCTTTATACCACAGTACACTATCATGCATTATGTATGTGCTGTACGTTTAGCTGAAAAGCTATTTCAGAAATGTTTTTAAAAGTTTAAGTATCACCAATATGAACAACTCAATACACACAGCTTTATGGGTGTATTAATAAAAGATAATTCCTTTATACACAGAAAGATCAAGCTCTCTGAAAATTTATATTAAAGAAACTAGAATTAAGAGATGGGAATTTCCTGGAGTATCTCAAGGGGAGAAGTTTTCTGATTTAATATCTCTTCTCTTTCCTTTCCTTCCCCCCAGGTTTCACAGCTGGTTTGGAGCTCCCTCTCCAAGTGTTAATGATCTTTAGGATACCAAATAAATATTCACTAACACCTAAACCAACAATAGGAAAAGAATTTAATTCTCTAACAGTTTTTGTAGCTTGTAATTCAGTGTTAGAGTGGAAAATAATTATGAATCATTTGTTATACTGAGAGGATAGATGCATTTCTACAGTCACAAAAGGTAGAACAGAAGGAGTACTGCGATTCAAGATGCAATTTAAGATGTTATCTATTTCTCTATTCCCCCAAAACCTAATCCTAAGCAAAGACAATTAACAATATTTTTTTCTATAAGTAGACTCATGATACCTTTTTAAGTACAGGTTCACACGACAGTTTCTTTTAAATCCAATGATTAGGCTTGTCAACAATTATCTAATTCCATAATCACTTTCATTTAGAATCAAATAAAAAATGTGATAAATTTATGAATGCTCATTTGTTCTCTTTTACCTGTTTCATGGCATGCATCTGTAGGGTTGTTTTCCTTTATCATTACAGTTTTAGGTCTGGGAGTTTCCTGTTTGGTTTGAAATTGCCATCATTTTACAGACCATCTCTGATATCTGGGCAACGCTGAGCTCTGCAAATATCAACACAGACTGTTACTTTTCTCAAAAGAAATGGTGGTGGTGAGCATGAAATCCTTATGTAGCCATTTGCAAGCCCTAACAAGAAAATGTTACTGTCCTAAGTTGAACATATTTTACTGTAGAGCAAAATGTGGTTTGGTTTTTATTCAAAGCAAAATGAAACAACTCTATAGTACAGTTCCTGTCCTTGCTCTTTTCCCCACAGGACTGCAGAGGCAACGTGGTGCAGAATAAACCATGGCCTCAGTAAATGCCTCGTAGGGACTCATGACCCAGAGGGTTCCTTTGTGGTGTTTTTGTTTCTCCCTTCTAGCCACGTAAGTCACAGAACGTCCGACCTGGCAGAGAGCTCACAATCACAACACTGTCAGTGCTCAGAGTTGGGGGGGCTGTACAATTTCAAATTTTCTATTTGACAGGGAAAGAAGGAAAAACTGTAAGCCTTGAAAAATAATATATTAGAGCTGACTGAAGCTTTCCAGAGATTTGAAATAGCAGAGATGACTGAGTCAGTGGGTGAACTGTCAGTATTTTGAGTGCCACTCCAAGCTCAGAGGAGACATCCATAACATGTCAGAATATTACTTATCTTGAGCTACACATACATCCTGTAATGTTCTTACATGCCTGTCTTAAACACTGGTACATACTTGGCAGTTTACTGAAAATATAGGTTTCCTTACTCCCAAATCTAGGTACTTAACAGAAATCTTTAAGAGGAGGTTTTGGTAATGAACTTTTAACATATTATTAGTTTCAGCCCTAAATGGCTCATGGCTTTCTAATAGTAGCCATTCTTTCATATCTTAGTCAAAATAAGTTTTGCTAAACTATCAAAATACATTGGGAAAGAATTTGCATAGGAATAGGTCAAAGTCATGCCTCATTGAAACTTGAATCATAATTGTGACAATGGAATGGTAACACATCGCTGCTGTATTTCCTGACACAGGTGCCAACTGAATGGGAAAAAAACATAAAATAATTAAACAAAAATCAATGCAAGCAACGACTCATTTCTGAATTGCCAGTTTGATGTAGAAATCACTGATTAGTTCTTCTACAAGGTGTTATGAATTGTTACAAAGACAGTGTTTCTGACAGGTTTACCAGGCTGCAAGAAAGCTGATATCACACGGTGTTACTGCTCTGGAGCAAGCTCACCATTTCTTCATTTTCCACTAGTATTTCAAAACTATCTCCTTCTGCACTTGTTCTGCCTCTTCCCATCGCTGGCATATTTTGAAGTCATTAAAGCCAACTCTAAGGAGCAGAAGGAAAGGAAGTTTTGCACTGCTACAAAACCTGGCTTTTCTATCAGACTGATCTCAGCAGGTCAGCCTAGAATCCTAAGTATTGTTCCTCCCTCCAAGGCCAAACACACAGATGTACTTGAGGAAGAGATGGTGAATCAATAAATAGCAGCTTTAATCATCCAGTCACATGGGAAGCGTGTCAAGGTACTGCTTCTTATGATGTTTTAATGAGACAGAATCTGAAGTGGAAAAGAGTGTGTAGATGTGAAGATCTTTGTGCCAGGAGTATTTCAGTAAACTGTAGCTAATTACAGATTACAACAGATCAATGTGAATGAACTGCTAAGATGAACATTGCCTTGACTGTTTTCCCTGTTTCCATTTCAAGCTTGATCACTCCTCTGATACAGAATAACTTGAAAACTAGAAATGTAAAACACGGATCCTGCATGGACCATGCTTTGATTGGTTGGCATCCTTTATACCTTCACACGTGGCAGTAAACATTACTGGAAGATCTCCTGATCATGACTGCACAGCACGCTAACAAACAGAGGGCAAGAAAACTGCACTCAGATATCAACATTGGTTGATCATTTCTAGGAGGAGGCTGTAGTGAGGTAGGGGTCTGGTCTTCATTTGTGCACCCTAGAAAGAAAAGAGCTTCTCTCAGAGATAATGACCTGCTGCTGGATCTGGGGGACAGGGCCCTCACTCCAAGAAGGGCACTGAGGAGCTGGAGCATGTCCAAAGAATAATGAAGCTGGGGAAGGGTCTAGAACAAAAGTCTTGTGAGGAGAAGCTGAAGGAATTCTGTTCACCCTGGAGAAAATAAGGCTCAGGGGAGAGCTCCTTGCTCTCAACAACTAATAATCCTGTGACTGCACAGCACACTAACAAACAGAGGCAAGAAAATTGCACTTAAATATCAACATTGGCATGAGCATTTCTAGGAGGAGGTTGTAGTGAGGTAGGGGTCTCTCTTCTTCCAAGGAAGATGCAATTGAGCAAGAGGAAATATCCTCAAATTGTACCAGGGGAGGTTTAAATTGGATATTAGGAAAAAATTCTTCCCCTGAAAGGGGGAAGTCCTGTCCCAGTCTGCCCAGGGTAGTGGAGGAGTCCCCATTGCTGGAAGGAGTTAAAAGATGTGTAGTTGTGGTGCTGAGGGATGGGATTTAGTGGTGACCTGGCAGTGCTGGGTCAATGGTTGGACGATGATGATCTTAAAGGGCTCTTCCAAACAAAACAATTCTATGGTTTATCATCCAGCATGTGCTGGCAGATATGGTTCTTCTCCCAGCACCACAGAAAAGTGAACAGCAGGTATAAAAAAAAAACACTTTTCTGAGTCTATGGTACCAGGAATTGTCTCAGAGACATCACACAAGTGACTGCACTACTCAAATGAGAGCCCATGTATTATTCCTCTGGACTTGACATTAACATCAGCTAGAACATAGTTCCACACTCAGATTTCTGTAGGGACTGCTTTTGGCCCCCAAAGCCTGCAGGTAAACACAGACCCTCTGTGCAGGTACTTGTATTCTGTCATGGGAGTGTTCTATGAAATTTTAATTCACTGAGATGAAAACTGGAAAAAATAACTGATGAATTGCCTGTTTCCCAAATACAAAGATTGCTAAAATGTCTTATCTTGCAATACGAATGGAGACATCTGCTCATCAGATGTTTGTATTTAAATTTTTGCTGATAAATATGTTGAGTGAGTGGCAGTTACCAGCTGTTATTTTTTTAGCATTGTTGGACAAATTTTCTGTAAACAGGTGATAATCATCCCAAGACTAAAACCAGCATTTTTTTTTTTCAGAGAAATACTATTTTAGTAAAAAACATGTTTCCAGATAAATAAAACTGCCTATTTGTGGGCTGAATTTTCTAGGTATAGTTTTACCCAAGGAACTGGGAAAAATTAATTCTTTTTTGTTGTTGTTGTTTTGATAGAGTGAATCATTTCAGCTTATTTTCAAAGTGTTAGTAAATGTGAAGGCTTTATATGTTAAACCAAAAATAAACACATAAGACTACATTTGTTTAATCCAGTATTAAATTTTCTTGTCCAAATTTCTGATATTCTCAGGATAAGGAACAGAGCTGGTATGCATTTTGAAGAGAGAAGGGAAGCCGAAATTGCTCAGTGAACCATTTAGGGCATGATAATATTCAAGCACCCTTTGGATATGGAACATCACTTCATCAATAAATAGATTACGCTTGCTCCCCACAGAAGGAGACATTTGGCTAGAAACAGAGCCACACAGCCATCAAGATCCTTAATTACTATTTCCAGAAGTTTATTATAGCTGACTAGATTTGGCAAAAAGTTTTCAATCAAGCACAGAAGGACTGCAAAGAAAATCATCTAGGGAGAGCCCTATATGCCAAGTTCCAGCCCAGAGCAGATTTTTATAGCTAAGTAGATCTAACTTACAAATAAATCTATTAAAGACAGGATTTATATTGGAAACAGTGACAAGCTCATCAACTATAACTGAGCTAGTGGTCACAGCTGTCATAAGGTGATGACGTTAATTTAGAAAGAGGATATTGCCTCAAATCTAAAGTGTGATGAATGGTGTCTCCATAATGCAGCATCTCCTTTTGATGCCAGTGCTGGGCATATTCAGCTGCTGGCAAATGCATTTATAGTGTGTTGGGTTTTTTTTCTTGCTATAAGATACAATTTCAACTAATCAAAGGTAATAAAATAATGATAGTGCTCTTCCACTATACAGCATGACAGCTGCAGTTAATGTTCATGTATTAAATACTATGTCTGAGTGCTCCAGACCCCAACTCCTTTAATAGCCATTAGGCAGAAACCTGGCATTCAGACCCTGCTTCTTCTCCACCACTCTTATGGTGACCGTGCAGCCTCTCTCATCTGTCCCCACCCTTTCTTCACTTTGGACAACATTAAGAACACAGCTTTTCAGAGTATTCAAGTGACTGAACAGTTCTTGGTGTTAGACCCTCTTGGCCTGCAACACAAGAGTGAAGTTATCACAGTCTGCAAAACTGCCAAGAAGCAGCAGGTTATCTGAAGCACCTAAATTCATCATCAGTTCAGGCAAAATCATGTTTAGATGTCTCTCTGTTCTTCCTGTTGCATATTAACTTCTTTAGGCTCCCTGAACCTAAATGTCAATATTAAACAACATTAAGCAGTAGTCCTTCTTTACACCAACCACTTCTCTAAGTCTACAGAAACTGTAGGATCCAGAAAAAGGATGGAACATGATCTAAAGATCACTTTGAGAGACCTTTTGTGGTTTTCCAGTATCTGAAGGGACACCACAAGAAAGCTGGGTAGGGACATTTTACAAGGACTTGTAGAGATACAACTTCTTCAAACTGAGAGTAGATTTAGATTAGAAATTAGGAAGAAGTTCCTCACCATTAGGGTGGTGAGAAGTTCGAAGAGGCTGCCCAGGGAACTTGTGGATACTCCATCCCTGGATGTTTTCAAGATGAGGTTGGATGGGACTCTGAGCAACTTGGTCTAGTGGGACGTGTCCCTGCCCAGAGCAGGGGAGTCAGAACTAGAGGATCTTTAAGGTCACTTCCAAATCATTCTATGATTTGTACCCTGTCTCTAAATGAAAGTAAAGCTCAGAATGTTTTGGTGCAGAGCTATTGAAGAGGAAACTATTCAACTCTAAGTACTCTGTGTCACTGGACATATTCACTAGACCACACACATGCAATTATTCTAGGGTAGCCAGCAGCTAAAGCAGGCAGTGCATTTCATTCCCACCCAGCTTAGCTTCTCTACTGATTTCTGGAAACCATTCCTTTAGCCTTGCATCTTGTTCCATATAAGTCTGAGAACCACTGTCATTTACACACCTAAACTTTGCCTCAGCTGACAATCTAACTCCACAATTCAAACAGATTTTATGATTACTCTCTGGTATAAATGCCTCTTGGCAGAAAAAGTATATGCAAGGTGATGAAGGTCTACGTGTCCTTTCTGGGTAGGATTGAATAACAGCTTAGATTTAGCTAGAAAATATCCATGTTAGTACCTAGCCTCATTAATGTTTGTTTGAAAAGTTCTCACTTAACCATTTATAAAGCTTTTTTCCATCAATATGCATACGTTTCCTTTCATCCATTTAATAATGTGATAAACAAGCTATGCTTCTCACTGATGAGGAACTGAACACTGCTTTCAAACATCAATTATTTGAAATTCATAAATCACTCTTAGCATAACTCATTCTCCCCTTCCAACCCCTTTACCCCCACCTCTGCTGTCAGTCAGAGAGCAGCAACCAGCCAGCAGTACAGTGAGTAGCACTCTGTGCTCATTCATGTATTGGTTCAACAGAGTTTTGAGAGCTGACTTTTGTTAACTCAAAATACCTTTTCTCAATGAGATCTATCAGGATGTTAAACATGCAGATCAGTGTTCCCATTTAACATAACTGTTAATTCTTCATTTAATAATTGACAGTTTGAACACTAATGGGTTCTCAATGTATGTGATAATCTTGTTTCTGAATTCTACTGCATTTATTTAAAAGAATAATGATTCTTCATGTTTATATATAAGGGGGAATGAAAACAAGACAAGGAGCTGTGCATTTCTTTATCACCAAAATAGTTACATCACTGATAACACCAGGACTCATTTCACATGGAGTTGAGTATTAATTTTGAGGCTTTAGCTCCCAGAACGTGTGTTTCTAACAGTCTAAACACCATGTTATCAAGAATACTACCAGGATTCACATCGTATTTCCAGTCCAGGTCCTCCACCCAGCCACACAACAGCTCCAGTACACCTCCCCTTCCCTTCATACACCTAGATAGCTTTGTGCTTGAATTTTCCATGTCATAAACCCTAAGAATAACATCATCATTCCCACAGACTTAGCAGCAAACCATTATCTAATGCTACATCAAGACAAATTTGATGGGAAAAATCTTGAAGTCACAACCTGTGCTTTTTGTTCCATGATCTCTTGGTGTTTGTCAGACAAAGGAACGGTTTCCAGGTTTCTAGAATTTGATACAGCTCAGATATTATGAAATGTGTTCAGCTTCTACTGACCTTCTACTTAAAATAAGCAGTACACTTTCTTGAGGAAGACACAGTTAAAGCCAACTAACGTTCTCTGTTCACTTGCAATGTGCCAAGTGGCAGTAAACTGCTATGGAGAGAACTTGCTGTTCAGAACCTCTGGCACAGAACTAAGCATTGCACCCACAGATAAAGCCATGACTTGGCTTGAAGCAGAAAAATGTCCAGAAAACAGGTACAGCTGATCCAGAGAAAATCCTTCAGAATTCTTTACATGTGCACACTACAGCTTTTAACTACTCACAACATGTACCTTGATAGAAAAGCTTTCAGAGCCATTTCTAAAGCAGGCTGGGAATCATGGCAGCAGTAAAAAATGAATTATAATAAATCTATCATTTGCAGATTGAACAAAACCCAAAATAACGATGTACTTGGCCTCTTGGTGTATCTTTTTCTACTCTAACTTCTTCCCCAATGCTCTCATCATTCCAAGGATCAGTACTATAAAGAAACCAAATGAATGTATCACATCATCCTAATAGCAATAGATTCAATAAGAGCCAGCAAATACAGACTGACAAGATCAATTTCATTTAGTGTAAATTAAAGTTTCAATGTGAATCAGGCTCTATGTATTTTGTGATAGCTGCAGAACCAGAATAAAGAAAAATATTCAGCAAGACAAATTAAAAAAATAAATAAATTCACACACAGAGCATGCATCACTTTTTTTTTTTTTTTAACATTTTTGGAAGTTTTCTCAAACCCACAAAAGAAAAACAAAAAACACCACCACCCAAGCTGGTATATGTACTACTGAGACACTATTTCTTTTACCTATCCTTCTATTTATTCTGGCCAACCCATTAAATGCACTTATGGGCTTCCTAGACTGCTACTTTAACAGGACTTCAACACCTTTTGCACAGAAATAAAGAAATAGAGATTTGTCAAGACAACATTTGTGAAGCACAGATGCCCTTTTGTACACAGCCATCCTGAAAACACTCATCTGTTCTCACTCTGGAAAGTTGCTGTTCTTGTAGAACCAGGAGGCTCTCATTAGTTTTTTGTCTGGTTTATATGAGGCACTAATAGGGCTTAATTGCCCTGACTAATCTCAGGACTTCCACCATCCCAACTGAGCTCAGGTTTGGGTCCTCAGTCTTGAGGACCCTGTGCCTGGCCATGGACCTCATGAGTCTGCCTGCAGGGCCAGTACATGGGCTCAGGCTGCAGTTCCTGGTGTGGAAGGAGCATCCAGCCCTCCCTGCTCCCTGCCACTTCAGCTATAAATTTTCATTTGTTTCAAGCTACCAGAAATAAGAACAAACACAAACCTTGGAAAAGCTCTGAAAAAAAATCATGTCTAGATGCACATCTCCTTTTCAACCCCTCTGCCTGCTGTGGCAGGGTAATATATGGCTCTCACTGACTTCTTTGCTGTATCACCATGTAGAAGTAAATGAATTCTCTGCTAGTCTTATGTCAATGTTTCCTAATGAGAGCTTTGTTTGAGTTTCTCTTTTCAAGTATGTGCAGAATAATGGATAGACCACAGTGAAATATGTCCCTCGTGCTCTTTGATGGAAATCATAAACTCTGACTGCATAGCTCCAATGATTTACAGCACTTCCAAAATGCAAAGTGGAATTCATTCCGTGCAAGGAACCACTGCAGCTCTCACTTGTTTGTTTTTTTTCCTTTAAAATGCAATATATAGATTCATCCACATTTTATATAAATGAAATATATAGAGAGAAGCATTTCACCTGGCCATGCAATTATGCAAAAGGCAATGTTAATAATTTAGCTGTGGCATTCATACTAGCTTAATGAAAGCTCCATTCCCTTAAGTAGGAGAATTAATAATTTTGGATCTGAGGAGAACTGATCTAAGTCTTTAAAAGGATTTATTTCTTATAGTGAAAGTCTGTTCATCTAAACTAATCATGGACAAAAGCTAAGCTTCATGAATGATGTTTATATTTCTTGACAAACATCTAATGAACATACATAAATTAGTTTTTTCCAAGTTCCTGAGGAGGATCATGATTTGCTATCAACTACTCACAGAAAACTACTGCAGGAAGATTCACAGTATTCCAGCTGGACACAAGAACAAAAGACAGTCAAGAGAGTCATTAGCAACTGAAAGCCTAGAGGATTTTCAATATTGTCAGCCTAAACTTCCTAAGTTTACATTTCATATAAAAATTAGTTCCTTGGTAGACCTTGTTATACAACTAATCTTGTAGAACAACTAGGACAGGTGTACATAACAGGTGCCTGAAAAAACTTGCCATTCAAAATCAAGCCCATATAATGTCTTCTTATATTCACTTATACTTATTTATCTTGCTCTGCCAAGCATGCTCTATGGAATTCAGAGTCAGACAAGGGCACTTCGCATCCCTAAATATTTTTAACTCTAATTTAACACAAAGTTCAAGAGGAAGAGAGCTGAAGAAATAAGAGGGGCAGTTGAAGAAGGCAAAAGGCATATAACAAAACTTAAAGGGGAAGACATAAGCTAAGTGAATGAAACATTTGAATACACTTCATCAAACTCTCTGGAAATCAAGGTAGTTTTCTATTAGGTTTTCGTGGTAGGCTTTGAGTAGACTATTACCCACCAAAATCTAATGAGCAGGTATCATCTGAACAAAGCCTTTTGTTGACACTTTGGTAGCTAAAACATAGAAATTATTTGGAAGTGTTGCATGCATTCCAAAAGAAGTTGTCTTAGGACAGGGTCTGAATCAGAAACAGCAATACTGAGAAGCTACCTTTACACAACATTAACAAATTGCTTTTCAAACTTAAACAATATTCAGGCAATTACAGAGCCCAAGTAGACTACAAAATGGGCATGTGTGCAAGGTCACACTTGATTTCTAAATACACCACTTTACACAGGTACACAGTGTAGAGTCACACCTTACACAGTGACTTTAAGCCTGTGTGCCATACCCAGACCTGGCTCTGTGTGTATAAACACTTAACTGTGCAAGAAAAAAAAATCAGGTATGAAACTAATGGAAATTAAATACAACAAATGAGATAAAATTGTATTCCTAACTTCTTCACTCTCAGTTTGTTATTGTTACTGCATTTGATGAAGTGTCTCCATATTTGTTTACCCAAAGCCCTAATAATAAGGGGTTTAGACTTTCAGTGTCTTAAATTTATTACAGTGCATAGAAAGAAGATTAATCTTACTTAATTACAACCCTTTTTTCACTCTTAAAGTGAAAGGACAGTTTGGATAGTTCTATTTTATTCTAAGCATTCTTGGAAGCCTACAGCAAACATATGTCCAATGTCATTAAAAGGATAGAAAACATCAAGGAACACATTTGTATTCAAATATAAAAATAGAACTTCAAAAGCATGCTTCCTCTACAAAGGTGTTTATTAGATGTAGGAAAGAGAGCTCAACGGGTTATCCTTTACTCCAGAACAAATTTTCTCCCTTTCCAAACACTTCTAAAGAAATCTTCCAAGCAGTTCATCACATCCCCATGCTGGTTTCACTCTACTCTGCTCCTACCCTTATGCAGATCTGAACACCATGTTTTCCTGAAAGCTATAGCTGTCAAGACTACAGAAAAACACCTTTATTTTTGCTTCCTTTCTGACAATTTATATCCCATTTCAAAGTTTATGACTCCCAATGTTTGTCAACCTCTTTTTTATTCTTGACAATGTGTCATACGACGCATTTCTTCATGCATGGATCACCCAGGGACCTGCTTGTGCTGTGGAAATTTATACTGATCATACAAATAAGAAATAAGCTGTAGAAAATTGAGATTTCTGCTTTAAATGGAGCAACTCTGTTCTTAGGATCATTGCTAGATCCTTGCTTTTTCTACTTTTTTAATTAATAAAATAAACATTTTCTGTGTTCATGGTAATTTACACACAGCTCCCCAAAAATTATATTCTAGGGCTTTTAAAATATTAAACACTGCAAATATGCAGAACAGATTTTGCATTATGTATGCATTTTTGACCGTGTAAGAGCAGAATGTGATATGAAGTGCCTTATGAGTCAGATACATTTCCTTTATTTGTATTTCTTTTTCATTTTCTCCAGAAGAAACAAATCATTTATGACGATTAACAAAGGGTGGATAATACAGTCAATCAGATTGAGCCTTCAGGCTTCCTAAAACAGTTTAGTTTTATAGTAGGAATTCAGACAGCTGCTTCAATTGATCTGTTGAGAAACTATAGGAGATTATAAAAAAGAAAAAAAAGAAAAAAGAGACCCAGCACTGAAAATAAGATCCCATTTTGGTTATCATTTTACTAGATTAATGTTGCTTGTGGCATTTCTGTCTCTTCTATGCTTTATGGATTTATGAAATCTTGTTTCTTATGGCAACCACAGCTGATGACTGTTGAATCATTATTCACATTTCAGTGGAATCCAATGGGGGTTTTCAGCTTATTTTTAAATGGACTATAATTTACTTGATTTTATGCATAACAACAGTTTAGACAGCATGGGGTAAATTTTCAAGGTGGTGAGTAGGAGTACAGTGCAAGCACAAATCCTGTTATTTGTTAATAGGATTTGTCTGCATCCCTCTGTTTATTGCTTTGAAAATGCATCACTGTATCTCATTTATGGAGTAATTCCACTGGCAATACCATCAACTCCAAACAGACCTGGTCGTGTGTATGGCTCCACATATGGCACCAGGATGTAAAAGCTCCTGAGCAGGGTATGACCTTGGGATTAAATTTCCAAGCATCTAAGAGTTTCCCTGATTCCCTCTACTCAGATGACCCTACTCTTACTGCTCTTGATCAGCATTAGTGGCAAAGAGGTGGCTAAAATGTCTCCCTCTAGAGGGTAGTTTTCTATTGTTATTCTAATCATATTCTTACTATGAAAAAATGTTAAATGCTACACTAATTAATGTGGTTTCCAAAAATATATCATCTAAATAAGTGCCAAAGAGAACATCTTTAAACACAGATCTAGAACATACACAAAATGAGCTTTTCTCCCACTAACTGCACTTCCACTAAGCACTACAGCTCAGTAAATGCTGTATTTTTTTTTTTAACCATTTTCAACCCCATCAGCAGATTTGATAGATCCTGGTCTAGAAGGAAATATTTCTGTTTTCCTGCTCCTCTGGACAGGACCACTCCCCACAGAGGCAGACAATGATTCAGCTGCTTTATTGCAACCCTACCACCCTAAAAAAGATTAGGCAAGACTTTTGATGGAGGAGGAGTTCACAAAGGTGATATTCATATGGGCAGGGAAAATGAGGTGCAGAGAATAAAAATACAAAAAGGAAAGGAAAACCTAAAAAGCAACTTAAAAAAAACTCAAATAAACCAGCAAACCCCCCCCAAAATTAAAACAATCACCTTTGAAAGTGTTACAAATTGATGTTAATTTCCTAAGTGACATCAATGTTAATTACTTGTGGATGAAATTAATACACTACCATAAAACAAATGTCCCAGCAGTAACCTGTTAAAATAACTGGGTTTAGGTACCTGGAAGCTTTTTTATTTTTGTTATTGATTAGGTTTTGAACCATTTAGCAACTGAAAGATAAGGAAATCAAGATGAGGCCTTTAATGTTTTCTGATATAATCTTTACTCACTTGTCATCTTAGCTAAACTCACTTTTCTATAGCAGCATTGAGAGCAAGTGTGGTAAAGAGGAATATCACTTACCCTGAGATTTGAGACTGCCACCAATATACACATTTCCATCCAATAATTTTCAATATATTTCTGTGAAAGTCTTCATACACCTACCAATCAGAGTTTTACCCTGGAGGACCATTTATGTGTTTATGTGAAGGACCTGACATCTTGTCTACAAATAGTAATTACTTTTTATTTATCCTTTTAATAATATGGCATTATTTGTAATAAGCACACCACTATCCTTAAATCAAGATGCTAGTGAGTTTCTGTAAATCATATGTCACTAGTGGGGTCTAGGAGTTGGAATCATGAAGTAATAATATGTATTTTTGGCTAGCTCTGAATTCTTCAGATGCAGAGTAAAGGACCTTTCTCCTGCCTTTCCTACCCTTTCATATAATTAAATAGAATAGAATAAGAGCAAGTACTTACTTCCTTAGAATTCACTGAAAAGGGTGACTTTATAGTCAACTAATATTCACAGATTTATATGCTTTCTGATATTTTTCTCCTGCTCATTGTTGGTTTTTTCTAATTAAAAAAATACCCCAAAACTAATGTATTTTCAGGGTTTAGTTCTGTTCTCATCTTGCTGCATTTTTGAAGAAGGAAATCATGTCAGACCTTGGTGCCTTATTGCCAAAAAATAATAATAAAAAAATCATATTTAAATCAAGCTAATGACTCACTTTTCCCCTTTTGTGCATTTTCTTCCATTACTCTTGGTCCATTGGTTCATCCATTTTTAAAAGGTTTAATTTCCTGTTGGATCATTGACTGAATTTGTAACAGGTTCTCTTTCCATTGTGAGCTTATGAGGCAAATAGCATTATTTTTGCAAGCACAGATGAGTGTGCTCACGAAAGGCAAGAGGTGGGGTTTTTTTATTGAAGATGAGCTAGTAAATTATTTTCACATACAAGTAAGATGAAATAATTATTACTATGTATGTTGAAGTTACATCAAAGCCTTTCATAACATCTCTCTCCTGATATGTACCTCCCCTGTGGTACCACAGTATTTCCAGTGGAGGTAGGGCTACAGAAAGCAAAGATAATTTCATATGTAAAGTACTGGAAGTGTTTCTTGTGGTTGTCATAGCTCCTGCCACATGCCACTCTTGAGTGACTAATTTAAGACTGCCATCACAGTGTGAGCTGGGCCTTCAAGAGGAAGCAGTGCTAATTTCTCCTTGCAATTCTCTGTTGTCACAGACCTTCCCTCTACTTCATCTCAAGTTGAATAATGTATTTCAGACATGATGTTATAGCTAAGCTTTTTTGTTCTTAAATGCAGGCTAAAAACTTTAAATATTCTAGGGGACAAGGTCTGCTTTTCAAGACCACTGATAGAAGAGTCAGAAGAGATCAGGAGACATTCTTTGTAATCCCTACAGATAGCAGGATATCAAATAACTCAGAAAGCAATGTGCCAAGTGAAGAAAAGGCAATAAAGAATTGCTCTCGACCACAGATATCATCTGAATGATGATCCTTATTTATGGGAAATAAGGCCAGAGCTTCTATGAGGATGTGTGAAGACTTACCAACTGCATTTTAAAAGCAAGCCTAAGCCTGGGATGGACTATGATTTTCTCTGCATGGACTGGAAGAAGCTAAGCAGGGGCAGTTCATATAAACCACCCACAACTCATCTTGCAAAGCTGTGCTGTGGAGCTGTAACTGTAACAGCATCTTCTACCTGCTTGATAGTGACTCACTTCGGACAATAAATTGGTCACGACCTAAAGACTTTTCTTACAAGGAGCACACACAAATGAGGAGACATCCTTTACTAAAAGGAGACAAAGGCTCCTAGGAGAAAAAAGACACTTCCATAGCAGCTTTTCCAGGCGTTCAATTTTGGAGGGGGAGCAAGGGATCTGTGTCAGAGTTTTAAATGAATATAACTGGTTCACTAATTTTCTTTCTTTCAAGAGATTGGGAACTACTGTCAGTCTGCTTTGAAAAGAACATTTAGAGAAAGCTCACAAGAGCTTTCGCAGGAGCATTAAGAATCACACAGGCTCATACCCTGAGATAGGCAGGAAAATTAATCCATGATGATAGATCAAGTCAAAAGTTACATGTTTATGTTTTTAGCAATATGGTAAATGAAAGTAAGCTTAAACTCAAACCATAGACAAAGTAAATTTATCCATATAGATATATATAAACTAGGGTAAACCAACACCAATATATGTGGGCTTTATACACATTAAAATGTCTAGATCATTTACTCAGCTCACAAGCCATTCCTGGTCAAGATAACTCTGGAGTGCAGGAAATCCAGATGACTTGTGACCTGCAATATTTCAGATCATCATTTAATGCAAGAATATACACATAAAAATATTCATAAGATACCTCTTTATTCTACGATAATCAGAAATACGATTTGGTTAATAACAGCTTTCACCACAGAATTGCAGCTTGTGTCAGACACTGTGCATTGAGCTTTGAGAAGAAGGAGGTAAATGACATATGGATGCTTAATAACATCTCAGAGAAGTCACATTCACAGTCACAGTCAGCAGATCAACACTTTCATGAGAAGCTGTTCCCGGTGGGATCACCTCCTCCTGATGACTGCGAAAACACTTCAAGCTGTGACAAGGAGGAGGAAAATGAAGAATAGAAAAGTTTGTATCCTAGAGCTTTTCACATCAGAGTCCATCGGACTTCATCTGTCAGTAGCATTTGTTTTAGGCATGAAAAGATGCAAACTCATGCTGCAGAAGTGTAAGGTTTACATAAGGATCATACAAGCGAATCATACCACCACCATTTGGATCTTTGGGATAACCTCTGGAACCTAGAGATCTGCAGCTTATGAGAACTTGTCTTCTGCAAGAGCTCAGATATGTTTCTTATTTCACACAGCTCAGAAGCTATTCAGGTAACCAGCAGCAGAAGGATGAAGATGCCAAGGCTGCTGAATATTCAGAATCATTACCTGTGGCAGGAAGCAAGCCAACTAAAACTTGCTGATGCTGACATGAGCAGGTTGACCTGATTCCATAACACAAGCAGAATAACACTGTCATTTCTCACAGCCAATCCTGAGCTCCTTTCCTGATAGAGCAGGAAGTGTCCTCTGGCTTCAGAAGAAAGAAGGTTTAGGATTCTGCAAAAGTTCATGTGCTTGAACAACATTCAGAGCACACCAGGCACTGTTGCCTGCATCTAGTCTCGTGAGAAAAGGCTGCTGCCTCCCACAGCAGAAGTTACAATCTGAAAGGAAAGTCCCATTGACAACTGCCCTTATTTTAATGATAAATTGATGCAAATAAAATTACGATTACTATTTGAAATTAAAATACAAAAAATGTAAGAGGAAAAAGTCAGTTTTATTGTTGGATCACTTCACCATAGTCAGATTTAAAGCCAGAGGCACTAGGGATACGATCATCCCCCTGGACTTGGCACTGGTGAGGCTGCACCTCAAATCCTGGTTCAGTTTTGGGCCCCTCACTACAACAAGGACATTGAGGGACAGGATCGTGTCCAGAGAAGGGCCATGAAGCTGGGGAAGAGTCTAGAGCACAAGTCTTAAAAAGAGAAGATGAGGGACCTGGAGTTGTTCAGCCTGGAGAAAAGGAGGCTCAGGGGAGACCTTCTGGATCTCGACAGCTCCCTAAAAGGAGGTTGGAGCCAGGTGGGGTTGGTCTCTTCTCCCAAAGAACAAGCAATTAGACATGAGGAAACAATCTGAAGTTGAACCAGAAAACTAAACCATGTTTAGTTTCAACATGAGGAAAAATATCTTCCCCAAAAGGGTTGTCAAGCCCTGGCCCAGGTTCCCCAGGGTAGTAGTAGAGTACCCATCCTTGGAGGGATGTAAAAGCCATGTAGGTGTGATGCTGAGGGACATGATTTTGCGGTGACCTAGCAGTGCTGGGAGAATTGGACTCAATGATCTAGGAGTTCTCTTCCAAGCAGAATGATTTTGTGATTCTATGATTAAAATAAAGATGGCCAAGAATACAGACAGTCTGTATTTCTTCCCTCAGTGGCTAAAATCTTAAGTATCAGAACTGCAAGCACTGGAGGAGATTGATATTTATGAATGTATTTGCATAATATTTTTCTTAGTCCTTTTCCTGATAGGATAGGCTCTCTTAAAATCTGAATTATTTTTCATGGCACTTGGGAAAAGAAAGGGAATTCATTATAAAGACTCATACAAATATTTTTTAATTTAACATTGGATCAAATATCCATTCATTTAGTTGAACACTGAACTGCAAAATGGTGATAAAGACATTTGTTTAAAGTCTAATATTCTTACAGTGGAAGAATGTTAACTCCATGCTCTTTATTAGATGACTTTAAATAAAACACTGAGCAACTGCAGAGAAAAGATACTTTGAGCAAAAGCAGGGTAAAACCTACAAGAAATTTCGAAAACAAACTTTTAAAATATAAATATATACTTTACACTGAGGAGAGTATAAATCACAAATCCTTCAAGCTACTCGAAATGATATGCACAAAAGGCAAAAATCATGTACAGGACTCACATACAGGAAAAATGAAAGGGCAGAGGCTAATAATTTTGTTAAATTATCAACATTTTAAGGATTTTGAAATTTTAGCATAACACATTAATACCAAAGTCCAGCTAAAAATGCTACTTTATGTATAAAATTCTTTAAAATTATAAATGATCTGCTTTCTTTCATGAGTAATATTTGGCTTTCAAAGGGCTGGAACAGCATTCATATTGAGTGTTCCTTCTTGACTGTAAGATATTATGTTAAAATCTGCATACTTTAAAAAATGCTTTAAAAAAACCAACAGGTTCTCCTATCATGTTCCAAACACAAAATATGATTTTTAAGTTATGCTTCAATTGTTCTTTGCACTCTGCGTCAGATTTATTTTGGGGATTGTTTTGGTTTGATTTACAACAAACTTGAAATTATAGTTTAATATATTCAATTATATTAAGTGTCTGCATAAAAATCTGGGGGTTTATCCATTCTCAGACAGGGAATATATAGTAAGTTTCCTGCTTTTTAAGGAAATAATAAGACCTGCAGCACCATCGTCATGCACATTTATGTTGAATTTAGTTGATAGGTACAATCAAAATCAACCTCTCTCCTTATTTGAAGTTTCAAGGCATTAGTTTTGTAATGTTCAAAAAAATCAGTTAACATTTGTAATATACATGCACTGCAATTAAAGTGAGGGAATCGCCATCAGACACCAACAGTATTTCACCCTTTCTGTCCATTTTTCCCCAATTAATGGGACACACTTGCTGAAATGTGGACATAACAGGTCAGAAACTGTAAAACCAAACACCTTCCTGGCACGAGGTGAGTCCCGGTGATGGTGATTTCCAGACCCAGCACCAGTGGCCTCAGAGCAGGACCGGCAGCATCATGGGCTCCAGCCCCACCACAGGGGCCCAGAGCCTGTGGTACCCAGAGGTTTTGGGGCAGCCTGCCTGCAAGC